>JAHWFP010160892.1:5070-18643 GCA_023313725.1 Lithobius niger | reverse complement strand
GTGGTAGCTGCGTTCCTCGCATAGCTGCTGTCTCGGTTGGCTTTGTGGAATAGTACACGAGACAGAATCAAGTCAACGATTGTGTCGTCACAAACCGGAATGATTCTCGTATTTTAAAAATCACAATTTATAATTTTCTAGGCTAGTGTCTTATAACTTTGCTTCGGCGATCTATTGGAATAATTAATTTTAATTTTTACCGTCTATTAGAATTTAGATCTCATGGTAATTATTAGAAAATTAGTAGATGTACACACAGAGATGAAACGTCATGATTATTGTACGCGCGCAATGCATCATTTAGTGACGGGTCGTTAGTAAATAAAGTTCCATTATATTCAACAGAAAATCTCCTAGACGCCACATTTTAAAAAGGATTTTTAGCAAGGGAAAGACTAACGGTATGGAAATAGACATTTCGGGCCGTACTTGATGTGGAGGTTTCGAGAAAAATGGCGCTGGGAGGTATGGCGCTGGGAGGAATTAGGGTTTCAAACACGCGTTTGTTGGGAGTAGAAGCAGTGCGCTTAAGGGGCGGTTTCGAGAAAGTGGGTGTGGATGGAGAAAAGATCGTGAGTTACTAGAGAAAATAGCAACTTGCAGATAAAACACAGAATTTCCCCATTTTTGCCCTGTTTAATAATTTTTTTCCCTTTGAAAAGCATTTTCCCCATAAAAAGGGGACACATTTCCTGTTAAGTAGAAGCACTGGCCCAGATGGACTTCTCCATAGTCCCGGACGCTAGTAAGGGTGTTTGTCTATTTTTCTTTTTATTGCAGTTTCATTTTTCTTTAAAAATAAAATTGTGTTTTTTCGACCGCTAGCTATGCTACGCTGGAAAAACTTATTCACAACTAGGAAAGGATCTTGCGTAACTATAAGGTAATTAGGGGGAGGGAGGGGCGAGGTGTAATTAATATTACACAAGTCAGCAGCTTCAAACATTAACGGTTCATTCCTCTTAGCTGATCCCTGATGATCACTAAAGTAAAATGTGATCAGCATTTATATTTCCAAACTAATTGTCAGTAAACCACTACTTTATATAAAAAAAAAAAAACTTTATTTTTCTAAAACTAGAAGCAACGATAAATTAAATCAAATAAAAAAATAAAGGAAGTGACCAACTTCACACATTTTTCACTGGTTTGACCCAGCGACTCGCCGTGCAAATGCAATTTGGGATTTAGCCCTTTAAGGTGTAAGCTTCCATGTTTGCTTTCTTGTGTGACTGACTCAGTTTTTCAACATTAGTTCAGACGTACGTAAATGTTGCAAACTCTTTGTTTTTTCTGTTTTTTTTTTCACGTAGAGTTGCTGCATTCACCCAAACGTATGTAAATGATGCCAAAAGCTACATGCGCGCAGGATGCACGAAAATGGGGATAAGGCATGTCCCTTTAAGCTCGTCTTCATTAGACTGACACTAAATTATTGGTTAATGTTACAATTTCCGAACCATAAAACAGTAGCCGTCAGTCAGCGTAAAATTACTGTTACCATATTCATAATTTGAGCAATAAATTTTTGCGAACACACGCCGACAGCAATCCACCCGTACTTCTTGATGTTAAGTTATTTCGACGCCCCACGCATCATACAAATTAGCTTACTTTCCTGAAACAAACGACGGAGCTGTGGGCGGCAGCTTGTAAACTTTACCTAAAATGGGTCAGAAAAAGAAAAAGATAAAAAATGAAATAGGCTTTACATTTTTTTCTAGCTTTTTCAGGCGTGATAAAACAAGAAAGAAAAGTCATTGTATACTTCCAAAAGTAGACAAAATACTCGTAAATCCCCCTTGCGATATTGTCGTGGGATGATTGTAGGTGTCGTGGGTAGAGGTAGGGTTGGGGGGGGGGGGGGGGGGGCAGTGCGTGAGTCGTAGCGACTGGCTAAATAATAAAAATGACAAATCGCTCCATTCATGCCGACTTTGGCATCACGGTTACCATGGTGAAGTTATTGAGCTCGGCGAGAAGCCGGTGAGTCGGCGTTGCCCCGTGGTGGAGAGCACACACGCACACACGCCTTGTGCTTTAGATTGTGCTTAGGCGTGCTGCTGCCCCAACACTGTCGGAGCGTAAAGTTCGCTTCTCTGCACGGCTTAAACGCCGTTGAAGCAAGCTAACGGGTTGTGAAACCCGAGTTTTTGGAACCACGGTGGATCCACGGCCAGAGTCCGCTTCGCGGGATCCGTCGTGAAATATATCAGTTTTGATGGCGATTCTGGGATAAAAGGGTTTGAAGCTTGACACACGACCGGAAATTATTGTGCGTCGTTCACGGTTTCGCTTCGATTTCTTCGCCGCTTTCACATGCGGCGCAGACGGCAAGGGAGGACTCAGGCGTCTGCATCGGTGCCACCATGGTGCAGCGTGGCATCTTAAACACAGCAGCTTACGGTAAACGCCCGTATGATTCATAAACACAGATGGTATACATCGTTTATGATGTGTAAGCCAGAGTGTGCCACTGTTGTTATGGTGCTAGCTAAGCCATGATCGCTGCAGGAGTATCTGTATTCGTTGCTGTCCAATGTGTTCGTTACCGTTGATATGAAGCATATTGATGTATATATATATATATATCAGCAACGTACTCATGAGCGGATTACGGATTTAGTTACTCGTTTTGGCCACGTGCTGTGACGTAAACAACGGTTCGTGAAGTCAACGAATCCACCCACACTGCGGGCAACAAGTGCGTGTTTCTTGAAAGGTGAGTACGTACGTACGTACGTTTAATTTTGTTATTTTTCGTTTTATCGTAGTACGCGAAGGCGTGTGGTGTACGCCCCCGCTCCTGTTATGTGCCGTGTAAGCAACCTTTTTTTTTTCGTGTAGGCGTAACGTGGTTGTCACAACCTTATCGATTTTTGATTCGTGCATAACTAACGTGAGTATTGTTTTATGCACAGCCATGAATGAAAACGTAAACGTCAGCTACCGTAGTTTATGTAAAAATAATAATAATAATAAAGTTTCGAGCAAAATTTGAAGTTGTTAAAGGCACATAAATCCTTCCGGATGTCGTGCTGCCCGTTGAGAATAGCTTTTGCAACATTTACACAGGTTAAGAGTTAATGTCGGTCACAAAATCATCTCGCACGAAAGAAAAGAAAAAATAATTAAAGCAACATACCGCCTGCCTTATAACCTTCTGCCTGCCTCACAACACCCACGCGACGATCACATCCGCGTATTTACCACAGCTAAGGTCAACTGAGACGGTAGCTTCGTTCCTCGCAGTGGAAAACATAGCTACTGTCTCAATTGGCATTGCGCCTAATAGTCCAGCCACCGTGAACCCATTGATTGTGTCGTCAAAAACCGGAATGATTCTCGTATTTTAAAATCGCAATTTATAAGTTTCTAGGCTACACAATTTTTGCTTATAATTTTACTTATAATTTTGCTTCGACGATCTATTGTAATAATTTACTTTAATTTTTACCGCATTAGTGTATTAGATTTTAGATCTCATGGTAATTATTAGAAAATTAGTAGATGTACACACAGAGATGAAACGTCATGATTATTATACGAGCTCAATGCATGATTTAGTGACGGGTCGTTAGTAAATAAAGTTCCATTATGTTCAACAGAAAATTTCGTAGACGCAACATTTTAAAAAGGATTTTTAGCTAGGGAAAGACTAACGGTAAGGAAATAGACCTTTGGGGCCGTACTTGATGCGGAGGATGGAGAAAAATGGCGCTGGGAGGTATATATATCCCTTTAAATGACTGTGTTGGCAACGTTTGAAATAATGTCGCAAAACTGTGTCGTACAGGAAAGCCAACAGCTATGCATGTACCTTTAAAAGGACCTACCTTTTCACTATTTCGAGCATCCTGCTCGAAATAGCTTTTGCGACATTTAAAGAGGTTAGAGTGAATGTAGCAATTCCGTTTCTGGCGAGAGAAAAAAATAGGAAAATGAATGCCTTTGCAACATTTACACGTATCTAAAGTAATGTTGCAAAACGAGTCATACAGGAAAGGCAACCCAGGAGGAATGTAGGAGGCTCTGGGATGAGCTAATGAGGCACCCAGAAATTTTTTTGGGAGGTGGGTGGAGAGAGGGGGGGGGGTAGTAATAATAAATTGATAAATTCAAAATAGGGTCTCAGACTTCAGCTTATGCTTGTAGGGAGGAGGAGGGGTCCCCAGTGTCCTGTAATGCAACCAATTTCAGCCTTTGAAACGTTCAAACAGCCAATTTTCGGAGTTTTGTCAATGTAAATAAATGCTCTACCAAATTTTAGCCTTTAACTACGGATGTTGCGTGTGGGCACCTCCCCCCACACCCACCCGTTAGCCCGGATGCGCCATTGGAAAGTAAACAGTACTCGTGTTTAAACTGATCCTAGTACAGCCTAAGGGCGCGTTTGCGCAATGACTTGCCTTTGCAGTCTCGCAGCTAGAAGCTAGAAATTATCAGAATTCCAACATGGCGCCGGTTTTAGCTATGTCAGTTCGCCAAGAAACGAGTCAATAACTGAGTTTAAAAGCGATTGTGAAAATTGCTTCGTCAGAAGGAATTCTCGATCTTATTGTCACGACTTACAAGTCTGCAAGCATTTACTCAAACGATATCGTATTTAGCCAATCCACGAAGCGTTGTTACCTTGGCAACGATAGGCCTTTGCCATCGCGTTTAAATTCCAGTTGCGAGTCGTTGCGTAAACGCATCCTGACAGTTAGTGGCGTCCTCGAACGTCAGTTGTGGTTACTAACACACCTAGAATCGAGGCCGTGCTTCTCAGCTGGATCCCGGGCTATCTCAGTTGGATTTTCTAATAATGCATGACTGCCATACGAACGAAGTTTTGCGAATTTAAAGGGGGATTGCCACCAAATGACAAGCTGCAGCATCTATAGCCTTTGCCGCTATCCATGAGTTCTAAACAAGAGGCTCAACAAGAGTAAAGAAATACAGATGCAAACCTATTTACGTTGCCTTTTGGACTTGTATGTCAGACTGCCTGACCGGGGAAAATCGAACCCACGACCTTTGGAACCAAGGCCGAGGTCCTCCGCTGAGCCATATTGACACGGCCGTGTCAGTATGGCTCAGCGGTAAGACCTGAGACTTTGGTTTCAATGGTCGTGGGTTCGGTTTCCCTCTCAGGCAGTTTGACGTATAAGTCCAAAAGGCAACGCAAATATGTTTGCATCTGTATTTACTATCTAGTTCTGTCTGGCCCTTACTTTGAACATGCGAAGGAACACGCAAATAAATTTCCTTTTACACGACAAGCAAGCCACGGGCCTCCTTAATTAATTATTGAATGTAAAGTTGATGCGCCCACGTGTACCAGAAAGCAAGCGGTAAAGTTAAGCCTAACGACATCACTGGCGCTTTTTACTATATATCGACCTCTCTGAAACGCAGATTTTGAACAGCTAGATCGGCTCCATCTAGTGACAGTGGTACCGTTAACCTTTACCGCTAACTCCCTGGTGCACGTGGACGCACCAACTTTACATTCAATAATTAAGGAGGCACGTGGCTAGTTTATTGCGTCAAAAGAAATTTCTTTGTACACCCCTTCGCTTGTTGAAATCAAGTGCACGTACAACTGTATAATGATAGACGGCGCTGGATGTTGTACTTTTTGTCTTTGGTACACTTCCGGCTTCGATCGGGAGTCCAAATGATTGAGAGATTTCAGAGTCAAGAGCCTCCCTCCCTAGTACCATTATGAAGGTTTCCCAAGAAAGTGTCGCTTCCCTGACTGACGTTTATTACCCTGAACGTCAGGGAGGAGGAGGCTGACTGGCAAAACGGATGCACGCAAGTTTAGTTTGACTGCCGTTAAAGGAGTCGTGTGTGGCCCTTGGCTTTGCACGTGTTTTCCTTTAATGGCCGACAAAAAGTCGGGAAGCCGAGTTCTACGAGCGTCTTGCGTGATGAAAGACGTTGTGCTACGAAGTATCTGGGCGTTATCGACCCCCTGACCGAGTATAAATAGACCTCCTTCCCCTTGAAGGTGCCATTTTCTAAGAGTGATGACTTATTTATTGGAATTAGTTTACAAAACGATGTAATGGCGGGCCTGCGGGTGGTTGGTTGTTGCTGCCGAATAGTTTGCCCGCGAGTTTTGACCCAAGCGTTACCTTTTTTTTTATTTAATTTTATTATAAGTTATTTAAAAATCCTAAAAACCACTACGAAACACAGAAGGATACGCAGAAGTTCAGAATACGGTTACATCAACAGAAACAGCAATACGGACAGGAAAATATTAATGGACGATTCTTAAAAGTTACAGAAAGTTTTGATGGGAAAAAATTCAACCATTCATGCAAAAACACAAATGTTAATTTAAACTTTGCTTTTAAGAAGCCAATACTGTTCCTTTTTTTTATTTGTATGGTTTTGTTAATTTCCCAAAAAATAATTGTTGTGATATTTTGCTTGCGAAAAGCGGCACGAAAATATTTCCAACTTCTTCCCGATTTGTTTCTTGTGAGCAGCTGATACTTACGAAATTAAAACGGCAGACAACATCAAGTCTCGACACCATGGTGCATAAACGAATAGGCTTCCTCTCGAACCCAATTCTCCGTTAGCTGCTACTTACGAAATTAAAACGGCGGGTAAAAATTAGGCCTATAAGCTGAAAATTAGGCCTTAACCCTTTATTGCCCATGCCAAACTTGGCGATTTCTTTTTAACTATCAGTCGGGGGATTCGAACCGGCATTCACTTGGTTTGAAGACAAGGACGCTGACCACTGAGCTGTTGCTGCTCGCTTTGCTCGGGGTCCCCGGCAACCCCTCACAGTGCTCGCGTTGCGCGTTGAGACTTAGTGTTTTGCCGTTCCGTAGCCGTCTACGTATGTGGCCATTGGGCATTAAAGGGTTAAATCTAAAACTAGGCCTAAAAGCTAATACATTTTAATACAATTATGATGGCTACTGCTTGTAGATTATGTGATAGGGATCGCTGTTGCAGTGCGTGGTAGAGGTGTGCGCTCCAACATTTTCGAAAGTGGCAGAAGACCGGAGTGACTATACATAGTCATTATAATGTGCTGAGGGGGTCCGACTTAGAGCTTGCATTGCATGTTTAGACGTAATTTCCTTATCCATCATGTGAACCGTTACCATATGACATCATATCACATTCGCTATAGTCTGTTCCACATTATGTTTGCAGGAAACTAACTGTATGATGCCACGTTTCCTGCCACTAACAAGTGCAAAAACGTGTAAACGTCCCACTCGTAGACTCTAACAGGAACTGTGTAGTGTCTACAAGCGCGACATCCACATGTTTTTCCACTCTTTTAGTGCAAGGAAACGTAACGTCATACAGTCAGTTTACGCCAAACATAATGTGGAACAGACTAAACATTGGTGGCAACCTTGAGATATACAGCGAACCACATTAAAACTTATCGTTACCTCGGCCACGTCGAGAATTATCTTTGAATTATATGTCCACTCAGTAACAGCTTGCTGTGACGTATTTAGAGTGCATCAAAAACCAAGACTGGTAAAAGGGACCGCCAAGTTCCGAATGGTTCGGCCTTTCAAAGGAGTGGTATCAACACACCAAAATATTCGCCAAGTTAATCGTACCGACTATATTAGTTCAAGTTTTCATTTAACGTCCAAAGTATTATTCGGTGCGATTAACTTGGCGATTGCTTTGGTGTGTTGATATCACTCCTTTTGAAGGGCCGAACCATTCGGAACTTGGCGGTCCCTTTAATAGCTTTAAAAACGTCGTTGTGGAACATACTGTTAAACTCCAAATTGATCAAACGTAAAAACGAATTTTACTTTAGTTCGCTCACTTTCATTTTACTGAGACTGACCTAATCTCGCTAATTTTCGACGACCACTGCCGTCTTCTTCAGGCTTTAAAATTTTCCGGACTTTTTCTTACATTTTCCTCAACCTGGAGACTCAGTGGATTCAAATTTGAGCGGCGTTGCAGCCTCCCGTATTCCTGAATGTCCAGGTTGAGGAAAATGTAAGAAAAAGCCCGGAAAATCTTAAAGCCTGAAGAGGCGGGCAAGTGGTCGTCGAAAATTAGCGAGATTAGGCCAATCTCAGTAAAGTGAAAGTGAGGGAACTAAAGAATTCGTTTTTACGTTCGTTGAATTTAACAGTTTTGGTTTTTGATATGATATAACTTCTTTGTTTAAATTGTGTTTTAGACTCAAATCAACTAGCCTGCAGATGTGTAATAAAGTGCCACGTCAACAATAGCTTGAGCAACCATTTTGCAATATTTAAATTTCATTTTAGGTTTAAAGTCACTTGACTAAAAATAGCCTGCAACTAAAAATACCAAGTAACAAATTAAAATGTATATCCTTCCACAGTCAGTTCTGAACGGCTAAAAGTTCCTGTTTTTTTCCAACTTTTTTTTTGGCAGCTGTTCCTACTTTTGTTCCTAATTTTTTTGGATTTTGTGCTGCGACCCATGATGTGGCACAAAAAGAAGTTTATTGTTGTGCTCCTGCTTTTCCATCGCTAATGAAGATGTACACACGCATTATTTAAATCCTCCAGAATCCCAATCCTCCAAAATTCTCCGAAGTACGTACATGATTAACGCTTGAATCCTAGTTGAAAGAGACTTTTACTGCAACCTGCCTCAAAATGGACATTAAAACGTTTTATGGGAACGTATCGAATCCTTTACTGAATTATCGTTAACGACCAAATAAATTGTTTTACGAGGGAAGGACGAAATATCACCTCACTAATAACTAATCTAAACGACCCTCATTAACGACAGGACGCCTGACGTGAAATGGTTTACGACCACGCGACCTTTTGTTTAATTCATTACGTTAACCCGTTATTCGCACAAACAAGACTTGACGCATATCATCAGCTTCATTCAACATCTCCTATGCCGATAACGATTTGCCCATCCATTTTGCGCAGGACTGTTATCAAAACGTATTTGGCTTTGGGACGACCGTATGCATAACAACAGAATACACTTACTGTCGTGCCAATTGACGTGCGTATCTAGACACACGCTAGTGTGCCGTCACAAATCTAAACACCGTTGCCAAAGAAACTGCCTACGTCCAATTCGCGAAAAACAAACAAAATATCAAAATAAAGCCAAAAAAAATGGTAAAAAAGGCCACCAAGTTGAGAATGGTTCGGGCTCACAAAGGAGTGATATGAAAATAAATTATTGCGAAATGGCCGCTTAAGTTATCAGAAACCCAAAATTATTTTTCTTTAAAGGGCTTTTTTGTACCATTATTTGAAATGGGCATAAACGTTTCACCAAACAAACCCAATCCCTCCTTTACTTGTTAGAGCCTTAATATTACAGTAGAACCCAGATTTTTCAAAAACCTATTAACTGAACAGGTCTTAAGAAACAAAGACTATTTTTTTGAATAAAAAAAAAATACCCGGGAATAATAATAATTT
The DNA here is from genome assembly GCA_023313725.1 of Lithobius niger. Classification (NCBI taxonomy): domain Eukaryota; kingdom Metazoa; phylum Arthropoda; class Chilopoda; order Lithobiomorpha; family Lithobiidae; genus Lithobius; species Lithobius niger. Next base: position 9,218 of record JAHWFP010160892.1, on the reverse strand, counting down.
ATCTGCATCACTTTAACTTCAATCGCTAATAAATCGCCCCAATCGATTTCCTGCATATTTAATACTCGACCATACTTTAAGTTTGTTCTTTCTTAATCATGCTCGAAATATTATATGTTTAACATAGGCTGCTTATATTTCGAGTAGCGGTGGTACGATAATCGATAATTCTATAATAACGCGCTAACAAAGTTCGTCGATTATCATATCGCACTTTTTCTCACTTATCGAATTATCGTGCAAACCTCGATGCTTATTGTCATTATCTCCGAAACCGTAATAGCTAGAAACAAGCGGTTTGCGGCATTGCGTGTGGAATTGCAAGGGCTCTCCAACCAAGTGTGAAATGCTGTTGCTAGCCAATTTAGCTGATTGGAGCGTCAGTTTAATGCAAACAATATTTAAGCATTACGGAGCAGCTCAACTGCTAAATTGTTTCTGTATGGTACGGAAGCAATGAACAACGGCAAGTGCATTTTCATGTCTACTGACTAAACGGCGAGTGCCACACAATTCAGATTCGTGCAGGTTGCACTGTAGGCTTCAGCCAACGTTTTTTTTTTAAATTAACAAATTTAAAATGGTTATTCCAGCCTCAATATCTCGATATCTCGATATAAAATTTGTTTTGCATACTGTCAAAACTTGTTCTTTGTTAATCCTACTAGGGATGGCACGATACATTTTTATCCCGATAATTTTTTAATAATCGCGACAATCGATAATATCTCGATATAATTTGTTTATATCGAGATATAATCGATTATCGCGATAATTTAAGAAAAATTATCGGGATAAAAAATGTATCGTGCCATCCCTAGTATGATTAACAAAGAACAAGTTTTGACATTAGGTGAGCTTTACTATGTAGGTGCGTTTTAAAAGCCATCCAATTGGCATTGTACCACTTCTAGGTCAAAACACAATCTTTGTGAAGGGTACCCTGGGATCCTGAGCAGTTTTGTGAAGTACAGCATAGTGGTTAGTATCGTCGTTACCAGAACAAGAGAGCCGGTTCGAATTCCACGACTAACACAGGTACATTAAAGCATAGCCTGGTTAATTCCCTGGTTAGTTAGTTACCTGGTTACTTCATGCATTAGAGGGTTAACGTATAGTATCATTGGGAAGGAAACCAAGAGGAGAGGGAGAGGACGGGATAAAAGGAGGAGGGGAGGGAGAGGATTGGCGGAAAGGGGAGTATTACACAAACAAAAATCGACTGTTGCAGTGAACGTTCAGGCAGCACCGAGCAAATACTGGGAAACAACCACGGGTCAAATAAATCCCCAGGCGAAGCCGGGTACGATGCTAGTTTTTTATAGAATAATTAATGTTAAATTTAGTTACGTAACGTAATATTAATTTCTGCTTGAGAATTGTTGTATGTACTGATTTGTGTGACCAGTACAAGTCTCTTCGCAAAACCACGGGATACAGTATTGGAAATAGATTATTTATTGTTATTATAGGTTACTGTTGCCTTCATTCATTAGTTACGTTAAAGCCACTGGACTCCCGAGTTAAATTAAAAAGTTCATTTAGAGGCACGAAACAAGAAACTTTGAGTCGAATTAAAAACTTGATTTGGCAGAATGGAACAACATTTTTTCAGTCGAATTAAAAAGTTCATTTGGCGGTACGTAACAAGACACTTTGATCCGAATTAAAAAAAATTGATTTGGCAGCGCGAACAATATTTGTCGCCAAATGAACTTTTTAATTGGACTCAAAGAATGTTGTTCCATGCTGCTAAATCGACTTTTTAATCCGGTTCAAAGTGTCTTGTTCCGTGCCGCCAAATGAACCTTTTTAATTCGACTGGAAGTGTGCAATGGCTTTAACGTAATGTCAAGTATAATTTTAAGTATAGTAATAAAGTATCCCGAAGTTCCGCAAAGGGAATTGCACGAGTCATATAAATCAGCACATGTAACAATTATCAAGCAGAAATTAAATGTACATTCCTCTCGGTTGGCTTTCCTGTATGGCTCAGGTTTGCAACTTTAGTTCAGACGTCTGTAAATGTTGCAAAGGCATTCATTCATTTTCCTATTTTTTTTCCCCTCACGAGAAACGGGATTGCTGCATTCACTATGACCTATGTAAATGTCGCAAAAGCTATTTTGAGCAGGATGCTGGAAATTAGTGAGAAGATACGCCCTGTAAATTTACAACACATAACTAAATTCCACTGGTTTTTGAGCAGAGTTAAAAAATTTGCTACTCCCAGTGACAGCTTACGTATTTATATGTGTCTTGTTCCATGCAGGGTTGGAAATAATCATGATTATTTTAAAATAATCGAATTAATTGGATTAATTTGATTATAATCGGAATATTTTGATTATAATCGAGATTATTTTGATAATAATCATATTTTACTAACATGTAGGTTTACAACAACAATTATGACATAGTTAAAAGTTGCTCGAGTTTGCTCTATTCTTGCTTGGCAGTGCCATTACCGCTAGATCTCTTTTAAGTATTAAAAGTTTAAAACGTGATTATCACGTTCAAATTTCAATGTTAATACATGTACATCGCAGTAACTATTATTACAGTATTAATACTTAATAAAGTCGGTGTAGGTGTTGTGGCACAATGGCACATTCCTCACACAATGCGCTGATTAAATGAACACCGTCACATCAGCTGCAATTGCTAGTTGCCGTCTAGAAGTACATAAGTTGCAAAGTCCTTTAGTTTTTTTCCTGGCTTTAAGGGTTTGAATGTTGCCATTAATTCCCTACTTTCGTTGCTCGTTGTGTATCGGTTGTGTATTTTTGTATGAATCAGGCCGACAAAAAGTAGAAGAATACGTTTCTGAATATTCAACAGCAGTGTATTTTACTTTGGGTTGTTTAAGTTCTTTTGTACTTGTTTATCAACAGTTTTGTGTCAGCTTGGTCCTTAATTATAATCAGCTGAATTTCAATTATTTTATTAAAGTGATTATAATCGTGATTATAATCAACTAGAGGAAGCCTGTGCTACGCACGGGGCCGGTCATGAATTAAGTTTACAGACCCACTCCCCCACCCATTCCCGGCCCCACTCCCACTCCCCACTCCCAACCTCCTCACTCTCACTCCCCACTCCCAACTCCCCACTCCCACTCCCCACTCCAACTCCCCACTCCCACTCCCAACTCCCAACTCCCCACTCCCCACTCCCATTTTCGCACACACTGGCTAAGAAACGCTTTCACGGATTAAAATTTCTTCAATCCAATTTTTGCGCACACTGGCTGACAAACGGTGATTTTTGTTGGCCTCAGTCACTGAATCTGCGCATCCAGTGGCTGAAATCACAGGATTCACCGTTTAAAGAATGTGAGGCCTCGAAATTAACAACGTAGCTTAGTTTGATTTAAAACTGTACGCATTTAGCTGAAACATGGATTCTTTCATTTGACCCATCAACAATCAACGGTTTGGACGATAGTTTTCAATCCTTAGCACGTGCACCATGAATTGTTAGGCACCGTAGCAAAGACATTACACGTGCACGAAACAATGAGAAGCGATTAAAGTGATTGTTGTCCTTCCGGTTTTCCTTTAACTTTCCTTTTCCTTTTATCAGCTCAGCCGGGATCCAGAATTATTATGTAGATGATAACAACCCTGGTTTCACGCGCAAACGAAACATTTAATCCGACTCAAAATCCAGTGGTTGTAACGAAACTGCGAGTGGGAAAGCTAGGCAACGTCAGCTTGTTTTCTGAGGATGACCCCCCACCAAAGATATCTTGATGTCGAAACATAAATAAGTTTTTATTTTTTTACATTTATCATTTTCCTCCTGGCTTATTCCACTTCAAAGTTGATCGATTCAGCTATACTGTCTGAAGTTTAATGCTTTCGTCGACAGGCTGCCGTAATGTTGATGCCTCGATTCAATGGCCGGTTTGTGTCTGTCTCTGTGTTTGTCTGTCTTGCTGAAGGTTAAAGGGTTCTTTTACCTTTCATCAACTCCGCAGGCGATTGTAATAAAATCAGGCAATAAATAACCAACTCGTGTCGCTTGACTCATCTCGGGTGTTGTAAACAACTTGTTGTTTGAATTAACGTGTCGCAATTTGAATATATTTGGCAGTCTGCTCCTGGTAATTCTCCCTCCAAGGCCGAACAAAGAGTCTGGTTCCA
>JAHWFP010160891.1:0-13908 GCA_023313725.1 Lithobius niger | reverse complement strand
CCCCCCCCCCCCAGCCCACCCCCCATCCGTCTGGTACTTTCAAGCATGCTGATAAAAAAAAAAGGAAAAACTTTTATTCATAAAATAGGGTGAAAACGATAAGCAGGAGCATGTCAGATTTTCTTTTCTGGATTTGATGGCCCTGAAAAGGGCCGTTTTTAAGTACAGAAGAAGCAAATAGTATTTGAATGTTTACAGCAGCTCATCTATTCCGCTAATGACTCCGTCGTCGGAGGATTCACTGTTGTCGGCAGTACCTTTTTTAGCTTAAACACCAATTCCGCTCAGTTGACGAAGCCTTCTTCGTTGCTCGCGTCGCGTGTAAAACAATAAGGCGGCCCTTTGCCGGTCGGTTGTTTTAATCCAGTAGTAAGGCATCGTGTCGGCATTTCACTGTTTTGTCTTGCCACACCTTTGATTTTGTGTGGCCTGCATTAAGTCACGTTTCATCTACGTAATAAATTAGCTTTTTCTGCTGCACGTATGACTTAATTTGGCGTAGGTAACGTCGCTGCCATAACACAATGTCGTCTCTCTCAAGCAGGAGGGAATTCCGGCCGCGGTTTGCATAACGGCACCAAGATCGCACATGACGCGTTGCATTGTCCGCAGCGTGAAGTTCAGTAATGGTCATTGATGGCGTCACACACCTTTTTAGCAGTGGGAATTTCGTTGTTACGAAAGAAGGAGTGAACTTTCTTCCGTATGGCACACAAAGTAAACTCATTGTAGCGAAGCAGACGTGTACGCTGGCCTTTGGCTTTTGGATGGGTCTTTCCGGGAGTGCTCAGTTTTCCTTCCCTCTGCCGAAATTCTTTCTTGATGCTGAAAATACTGCTTGACTTAATACCTGTCAGCTCTGCAGTCTTGGCTACAACATCTTCTAATAACATTCCTGGGTTTTGACGGCGGGTCATGCTGTAAACATTCAACACTATTTGCTTCTCTCCACTGGTCAAGGGCTTGCCTTTACGATGATGCGAGTAGTAACCGTCGGGTGAACACGCGGTCGCCATGTTTGAACACTACTGAAAGTGAAACCGAAACTTGTTGCTACTGCGCAAGTCGTCCGCGCAGAACTATATGCTGCGCGCGTATGTTTAGATGGTAAACATGCGTAGCGCGGCTCCAAAGGTGGTCAGTCGCTACCTTTAACAGTTTTGATGTTGCATCCCGTACTTTGCATAGAAACAAACACCCACCCCGCTTCGCTGACAGGGTAGAGTGTGTATTTACATGCGTAGTAAATAAATTTGAAGGGTATAGGCTACAGACAGGCCAAGAACACTTGACGCACTAAAGACTATGTTGAAATTTATGATAACGTTAATTAAATTGCATTTCACATTGCTTTGGGCTGTTGTATAATTATATACCCACCAGCCATTTGGTGAGAAATAAGCATGACGGGGACTACGAACTAAACCTCTTCCACCTTGCCAACCGAACTAGTCTGCAAACATTGACTTAGCACTTTCTGTGGATTTGTTAAGAAGATTTCAGTAGGTCTAGCAGCTTCGGGGCAATTTTCGTCGTGTCCGTTCAACCAAAATAATGCTCTAATCTAGCTTAAATGTTTGAGCACGGTTGGCAATAAATTAAAGTGGGTACAGCCCAACATGCTTTTGATTGAGAAGTGCACTCCGTCGAAAGACTTGTCCTATATTGTCTAGTAGTTACACTCTGGTACAAGTGGATTCGCACAATTGCTTTTCGCGCATCACTTCCTTAAAAGTTAATCAGAAAATATTAAATGTTTTAACATCACTTTTGGGAAAACGGAACTGTTTAACCCAACTTGAGTTTGATTGGCTTTATTAACTGTGCTGAGTTTAATTTGTGTGTATAAGAGAAAATTAAGGAGGGGGTTTGTTATAATTTTGGGGTAATGAATGATACGCAGGAAAACGCGAAGTCCTTGAGTTGTACCTTTGCAGCGTAGGTGGTGTTAAAAGTATACTAGAAGTATACAGAGACTTCTCTCTTTTACAAATCTAGATTCACGCCAGAATACAAACTTTAAGAGCTTGATTTTCTCTTTTGTGGCAAGAAAACTGTTTGTCTTGTAACGAATTCATAAAGAGGCGATATCCAACGAAAAGCTAAACAAAAATGAGTGGCACCATCTTTCATCTAATTAATGAACTGCACAAAGAAAGGAATATAGGACAGAAGCTACCTGGACAAAAGATCAGCAGTCATTTGCTCACCAATCAGCAGCTCACTGGATAAAAGCTCACCAGTCCGAAGCTCACTGGACAAAAACTCGCCAGTCATTAGCTCACCAGTCATTAGCTCACCAGTCAGAAGCTCACTGGACAAAAGCTCACCAGTCATTTGCTCACCAATCAGCAGCTCACTGGTTAAAGCTCACCAGTCAGATGCTCACTGGACAAAAGCTCACAGGTCATTAGCTCACCAGTCAAATGCTCACTGGACAAAAGCTCACCAGTCAGAAGCTCACTGGACAAAAGCTCATCAGTCATTTGCTCACCAGTGGAGCTCAGTGGAGCTCAGTGGATAAAAGCTCACAGAACCAAAAGCTCACTCAAACAAAATGTATTCACTATTTTAAATGAATATTCATTATTATTCAATACCTTGTACTCCTCTTCCATCGTTTTCAATTGTTCTAACCGTCTGTCTACTTCATGAAGACGTGCAGTTTCAACAGAAGAGGATTCTTACCAAACGGAAGCCATCGTCTTCGACCTTCCTTACCAGCATGAAGACATCAGGGCTTAAACAACACCCCTAATTTGTTATTTCCATTGTTCGCTGAAGGGGCATTTCGGATTCGTGCAAGAGATGCACTGACACAAGTTGTGCTCATCATTACACGGACACCAACACTTGATAGTAGCAGGGTAACTAAAGCAATATAAGTTCGACAATCACTATAAGAAAAGCCACAGCACTGCAGTATAAAACTATAAAATCAAGAATGCAGATGTGGTAAGCACACAAAAAAGTGAGCTTCTGTCCGATTTTCAAAGAAACACGGTATGTTTTTTTGTCCTCTTTCTTATTTTTAATAGCTAGGATGGGTGTCTGCGGGCAGTTCTTTTCATGATAAAGATAACCTCGCATGCAGGTTATCTTTATATACGTACTTTGGGGATTCGACCAGAGATGGCGCTCTTATTTTTCGAACATTTTGCTTAATATTACCCATGCAGTATCCACCACAAAAATATATATCAAATAAATACGTTTTACACTGTGCAAGAAAGAAAAGTTTAAGTCAAGCTTGGGAGTTAGTTTCAAATTTTTTAAGTTCATATTTTACTCTGGATTTGGTTTTGAACTAGATGGAAATCTCCTACACATTTGAATTATATTTGAACCCTATCTAGTTACCAGAATTGGAACAATTCATCTTAGAGCTTCTGAATTGCTTTAAGCAACAATTTTATCTATGGTTCTAAACTGGTTGCAGGGCAAAAAAAAAAAAAAAACACGACGGAATACGCAATAACTTTGTCACCAACGAAACCAGTAGTAAACTTTGGCTTGCACAACACAATGTGCGTGTGTTTCAACCGCCTGAAAGTAAGTAGAGGCACGATCCACGATTGCATAAACGTAGATTACCACAGCTGGAATGTTATAAGCAGAAGTGTGTCGCATGTATACTGGGACATTCCACATAGAACGTAACCGGTTTGCACGTACGAATGCATGTCTCCTTCCGCCCTTCTCCACACGTTGCGTCGACACCTTGTAATGACAAGGACTACTTCTTTAAAAACAGCATCACAAGCCTTATTGCGTGTTTGTGAATACCTGCGAATAATTGTGAAACTATAAAACACAGCAGCAGTCGCAGAGAACTTCTTAAAACTGGTTGTATTTCGTTGCCGTTTGCTGCATGTTCCTAAGACGCACGGATTGCGACATGCCAATTAACATGGCAGCGTACGCTTTGTTAAGTTGGTGAACTCCAAATGACTTTAATGAATTCAATAGTCAACATTATAGTTTGTAAATTCTGGCATCGAGTCTAACTCTGTCACCTTTCAGTTAAAGTATAGCAGGATGGAGGATGGTTGGACTGCAAGTTAGTCTGGTATCCCTTAACTGAAAGGCGGCATGGTTGGAATCAATGCCAAAATATACGAACTGTAATGTTGACAAGCAGTCTGTCAGAATTCGCTGAATGTCGTTTGGATTTTATCAACTTGACAAGGCGTATGCCGCTATGGTGTTAATTGGTTAGTTGTAAGTGGGTCTGAGGACGGTGTAGCAATACGGCAGCGAAACGTAATTAATTTTGGAACTTTCTGCGCGACTGTGCTGCGTTTCATTTTCATAGTATTTGGCACAGCCTATTTTATATTATTCTAATTGTATAGAATATACTATAACTCCTATAGTTTTTGAGAAGCAACGAAGCGGTGACAAAATTTAGTCAGTCGGGCTTTTATATCCTCGCGATTCGTCTGATGATTTTTTCGGAACATGCATGTTGGCCTAATCAGGAATCTATACTAGATGCTTTGAATCTATATACAGACAATGAGGAATATTTGTCACACAGCCTGGACGAATGCCCATGCCGGTTACTTTTAAGACACAGCCTCAGGCCGTTTGGGCGTTCGGGTATACCAACTAATGAGGATGTCGCTCATTAAGGGTGAAGCCTCTTTTTGGCGGCTCTGTGCTTGGTTCGCCTCTCCGATCGGGGTTGGTTCGACTTGATTTCGAGTAGAAGGAACCCTCAACCTCGGTACACCCTCGATACATCTCCACCCTCTCACTCATTCTTTTCCCCTTGGGGGTGAAGAGGCTGGTGGTGGCGGGGAGGGGCGGAAGAGGGGGTGGGTGGGCGGGAGAGCGGTGATTCATCAGCACACAAAGCGGGGGTGGGGTGAAGGATGCTGGGAAGGTTGCTGGCAGCCCTGGCTTAGTCATCGGCTGTCGACCGCGCTTACCCGACCCACCCACTCACCACCCGGCAAGGCCTGCCACCCAACCTAACCAAGCAACCGAGCCGACCTTCAGAGTTGCCTTTCCCATTCTCCCTATACCCTGCCGCTCCAAGAAAACAATATCGGTCCAATATTATTTCAATAGATCAAAACTCGACCAGGCCGGGCTGTCAGGAGCACAGCTAAGCCGCTTTGTTCTTGGCAATTCTAAAAAAAAAAAAAAATAGGCGAAGCGAAGGAAAAAAAAACCGAGTGAAAAGCTGCAAAAAAACGAACAGAGCTGAGGTTGGTCTACGGTCGGTCGCTGCTAGGCCTAAAAAACTGAGACACAAAAAAAAAAAAGAGAAGAGAACTAAAAAGACAAAAGTTGAAAAATATCTAAGTGTTAGAAGGTCGAGAGAAAATAAAGAAGCTTCGTGGTGGAGGATAGCACGAGAAAGAATATAGAATGGAAATCCAAAGCGAAACTGTGGGTTGGTCCATCCTCTTGGAGGTTAGAGATCGAGTCATAAAGAATATTGTAAAGAAGACGGTCTCGAAATGGTCTAGAGACAGTCTCAAAAACTGAGAATGTTGAAGGATGACATTTTTTTTGTTACTGCGGGTCATTCTCATCCGATACGACCACGACACAGCGTTCAAATTTCCATATTAATTTAAACACTAAATTAAATTAAGTTAGTAATTATTTTAATTAGGAAATTTATGGTTCCAAAGTGCAGTGGTGTGAGTGCACCGTGGAGGGACGGGTGGCAAAAAAAATCCACGTGCCACCAATATGTAGCGGGGGCCATCCAGCCCAACCTGATTATTTTGTACTGTTATGCTCTCAAACTATCTTATAATCACGAATTCTTATATCATTGTATGGTTAGACAGCAGAGTAGTTGGCCATTTAGTACAGAAGATACGCTGTCCAACAATGTGGACAGCACACTGCTAAAAATTTCATTTAAAAAAAATGTTTTTATCAATCAGTAAAGTTACATTTCACTGTACTCGTAAGCTAAGAACGAATTCACGGCAGATTTAGCAACACTTGTTTGTTTAGCAACGCCCGTACGGTCCTCATTTTTAACGATTTGAACTGTAATTTTGCAGTAGAAAGAACTGGTCACAAATTACCAGTTCGTTGTACTGTAATATAAAGTTTTATTTTTTCAGTGCTCTCATCTTGTAGGTGAAGAGCTTAGGCATCTTTTTTATTGCTGCACAAAAACATGGAGGACTATAGTTGTGTAGGAAAGGATAAGGGAAAATTGGAAATTAGCCATCAGCAAAAATTATACACTAAATAACGCATAGTGTCCGCGGCCTATCTTGAGTCCTCCGCAGAACGAACAAAGATAATCGATTGTTCGTTTTCTGTAGCAGAGTGCCTTGTTGATATCCAAGATGGTTGCAAACACAATGGCGGCCATCGATTAAAGCCACCCCCTCCAGGAAGACGTAGCCGCTCACAAAATACTTGCAGGACTCAAGATACACCGCGCACACAATAGTTCAGTAAGCCACCTTTATGCACTTACGTTTCGTCGGAGTGGCATGACCCTGATACGAACCGGCTACCCAGTTTGCCCCCAGATTTAGCCCATTATTTAGTGTATAATTTTCGCTGATGGCTAATTTCCAATTTTCCGTAATATTATTTATTAGGAAAGGATGATACAGTCGGGAAATAACTTCAAAAGATTTGAAGCAGTAAATTTCTAAGTCTGTCCAAAATTTCGTCTAAATTTTGACGTGTGTAGGGGCCGCAAGGGACAGGTTTATCCACGGGTCGTCAGTGGCAGAGGGTTACATCACTGCTGAATGACAACAGAGTAACAAAAGTAAAGTAAAAACTTCCACACCTTACGCTACATTTTAGTCACTGTGATTTCAAAAGGAACACTTTTCAATCTTCTGCACCTAAACTGGTTTAGTTAACAAGAAACCATTACGGTGTAGGAGGTTAATAAAGAGACCGCATGGAGCCGTACATAAATGACGTCACCCAAGGAAAGGGGGGGGGCGGGAGGAAGGTATATGCGGTTGAGGTTATAGCTAAATAGTTTGTAAGATGTATTTCAAATTGAAAACTCAACATCTGTTATATATTACCATATTAGCTTGTGTAGCATGGTTTTCGCTGTTGTGGTCATGTCGACCGAAATGATGATCGCCCCTAAATTGTTATGTACATACATCTCAATTTATTTTGTTTGAATTGTTGGCTTTTGTTTTTGTGTAATCGAGCAGTTGCGTTCTCGAGCAGTGTTTTTGTATATGAACTGAATAAAAGTCAGTTGGAATTGCGCTCCCATTTTGTGCTCTACTGCAGCTCTTTTCCCTCCACCTTTTTTAAGCAGCATTATGACGTCATTTAGCCGTTTATGGATAGCTTATAGGCCTGAGCGGCCATGTTGTTTGTTGTGATCATACCTATACGTGATACACAATGCAACTTTAATTTACTACGTTCGTGCTTCAGGCTTGTGTGTACGCTTTCAGGACTAAGATAATTTTGTTTACTACCATGCAACTTGCTAGGAAAATCAGGGAAGTCCAGTCAATACAGCAAACGGTCTATGACGCTGGCAGCTGGCCAGTACGCTGGGCGTAGGCAAGCTGTCGTTGGAGAATAGCTGGTTGTGAAAGCATCTCCGCACAGTGCTAGGGACTAATATAACGCATAAGTTGCAGTAAGTTGAGCCCCGTTCAGATGTTACTTCCTTAGGGCTCCCCTTGGTCTGAGTCTTGGTTTGCTTCTTCCACCAGCTAAGTAACAACGATTCCTTTTCGGTGACATCTCGTGGCAAAAAGAGGAACTGCCATAAACGGAAGATAACTATGTCTTTCTTATCATTGTTTAAAATGCTTTATGCAACGTTTTTAAGTTTTTATTTTTGTACTGACGGATGCTTAAATATTCCTATTACGACAATATAAAAGTTTAAATTCTCCCTTCATTTGACCTTCAGGTGACGCTGCGTGTTTTCAAGCATCAACAATTTTTTTCTTCTTATCCCATAAAACATAATCAACGGTTGTGTATTGTTGCTACCTGACAAATGCGTTCCAAGACATTTGTAACCCTACCTCTTTTAAACTTGGGGAGGATTCTTAAACCCATTATAAATGTTATTACAGAGTAATTCTTAAGCTGACAGCGCAATTCATCTGTCGCTTTGTTGTCACCGTGACAAGTGTACAACTTTTATGTCCAGCACACTATGGAGGTCGTGTCGCTACGGGAAAAAAATGGGGGCCCCCAAAAAAAAGAAAGATAATAATTTAACACAAGTTCCATTAACGTCAGGGCCAATGCCACGACCTATGACATCGCATCATCCTTCCCAAAGCTCCTTCCAACGGATGTCACGTTGACGAGCAAGCAAGAGTAAAGTGGGAACGGGGCAGGGGGAAGACAAAATAAAGATTTTCTATTGGTAGCTCGGTCAAAAAATATTGCTTTGTTGAAAGCCGGGCAAAATCTTTCCTTTTTGTTGCTGTCATTGTTCCTTCAACGGATGGATGATAAGTTTTGCCGTGTGTGGCCAGGTGACATTTGATGAAGATAGCGAGCTTGTTCCGGTTGAATCGCCCGTACCAACATTCTTTCTCCGTAACTGCGCTTATGTAACTGTTGTGCTAATGTTGGAGGAAAGTCCTCCGTTTAGGACGTCGTGAGTGAGGAAGAAACAAGAGCGATGGAAATGGTGACACAATAGAGGAGATGAATAGGGAAACGACAGTGGTCATCGTGACAGAGCGGTGAGTGAGTTTAGCCTGGTTGGTGGAGGTCTGCGGATCTGGTCGAACCCCTGGAAAGGTAATCTTGGCAAAGTCCCCGCCAGGACTGCTGGCCAGCAAGGTAGCGTAAGAGGCTACCATACTCCTTCAGCGGCTATGGGAACTTCTGGCCGATTCTGGACAATCTTTCGGCCCCTAGGATGATCGGAGGTTTCCCGGTTCAAATCCTCGGGTTGGCTCCTCCCTTTACCAGATATTTCTTCTTCTCAAAAAAGTCTGGGACTTAAGGCTCAAAGAAGTTAATTAAAAAAAACAAGTAAAATAATGTGTTCGAATATGTAGAGCCAAGCTGTAAACATACAAATACTACCTTCAACTTCCACTGAATAATGACGCAAGGAATCGACATGCCCGCAAGATGGCGGCCGCTCTGCTGCTAAATCGCTTACGAAGTCAGATACGAAAAGGAATGGCAAAACTGATTTAGCATTCTCAAAACATATTCTAAATCTTCGGAAAGTTGAATTTATGCTTGACACACCGTAGTAACCATGTGTACTATGTAGATACTGTACTTTCAAAGTAGATTTTTTTTCGCAGTTCGTCTATTCAGGCCTCTACTACAGTCCCGGCCGGTCATGGTGCACGGTGGCCTGATGGTTATAACATGAACGTCTCGTGTACCAGCGGTCGTTTCGAGTTCTGCCTCAACCACCCCTGGCATTTATGGGAAGAGAAAGGCCCAGTAATGTCTCATCTTCATGTCGATTGTGGCATGTAAAAGATCCTAGGAACCTCCGATGGGATTAACCTAGCAAAATTGTCCCTCTCTTCTTCTAGCTCTATGGCTAACGCTGGGTCAGTGTTAAATAATACCATTCCTGGCCGGATCTAGGATGAAAAAATAGCATACACGACTGGGTTGGACAATATGGCCGCCGAAAACGCCAGTGATGCGATTGATTTGCTCTGTTGCCACTTTCTGTCAGGCTAGAGTAACACCGACAGTACAAAAATTCCAATGTTCCTTCCCTTGCAACACTTACTGTATAGGCCCACACGAACGTGTCTCTTTTTTTTTCCAAGCGCAGAAAAATAGCTTAACTGTGGCTGAGTGATAACTATAAAAGCTATTTAAAAATACATTAATAGATAATAAGAATTTGTCACGCAAATCTACGCTAAAAATTACAATTTTTATTTTAAAAACCGCCACTGTATCGCTGCCAACAGATGTCGCGACTCACCGAACACACCTCGAAGAAATGGGCCAGTCGTGGCGGCCATTTTGTCGTGTTTTGTTTTGTTTTGTTTTGTTTTGTTTTGTTTTGTTTTGTTTTGTTTTATACCTGTACAATTGAGTTGCCTGGAGCCGAACCACTAACTGTATTTCTTGAAGCTTTTCTCTCATTTGGATGAATTTTTAAGGCAGTATTTTTCAGCTGGTTAGATCCAGGGCGGTATCCGGTCGCCTTCGAACTATTAGATTTCCGTCTTGATTGATGAAAGCATTTTTGGCAACGCTTTCAGAGTGGTTCGTATACGACCTATACAACAGGGCATAAAATAAACTTTAAGGATATGACCACAGTGGAACAGTAAAGAAAGGCCAATATTGGATTTCAACCGGCAGCCTGCACCGTTGCAGCCAACAAACTCCCATTAATTTTAAAACTGACGCCTTGGTTGACTCGTTTTTTTATTCAAATAAATAAATAACTAGATTTAGCTTCTGGATCAGTATATTTGTACCTTTATTCGTAATTACCTCTTTTCTGTTCTGAACAGAAGCCTTCAATTTCATGCAGCTAGGAGCTTGTAGGTAACGGATTTAATCAATTTATGTACTTATTTTTTTCTTTTTTCTTGTAATTCCTACATTATCCTGTGTTGTATTAGGTATGTGCGGGGGGGGGGGATTGAGGCTTAATGGCGCGTCGACAACTTGGTCATTAGCGCCAACCTCAGTCACAGTGCAGTGGTCCGGGTTGCCACTGCACCACACATTACAGGGGTGCAGTCTGGGGTATTAGGTATGTATCGGCAACCAAACCATAACAATAAATCTTTTGTGGGCAAAACTTTCTGTCGCAGCTTGGTAAGGGGCGTATATTTGAAGACCCTACTTTAAAACTGAAGGTGTACATTCTTCGCAAGAGTCCTTGTTGTCGTACCGCCGAATGCCATAAAAGGTGGAAGCTGAACATTAAGATAATTTATTTATTTATTTTTTATGCAGTTGTGGCTTTTAATTCTTCTCATTTACTTCTCTTCACATCCTAAAGATAACAACTAGCTTCAGTGAGTCGGTCACACCTGTGTGAGACGTCTCCCACTGCCATTAGGGACTTCCTGCTCATTCCCTGTTACTGCATTGTTCAAAATGGCGACTATCTGCTCACCTCCAGGTCCGTAGCTACAGACGAGACAAGAAGGGCAACCGCCCCTCCAGACAAGGCTCATGGATTTCGTTGAATATTAGCTTTATGCGCTTTTTTTGTGTGTGGAAGATTTTTGACTTTTTTTGCCATTAAAATCTGAAAATGCAAAGAACAGTGCAGCAATAAACTCAAAGGAAATTACGACGGTAGTCTGATTACGAAAAAAAAAAACCGATGGACACTGGAATTCCTCTATTACGTATGTGATGAAGATACCGAGCGTGCATTCGAAAATGTATGAATTTAGTGTTGCGTAATCGATGAATTCCAATGTCCACCTTGGTTTACTTTCGTAAGCAGCAAAAAAGTCAGAACTGTCATTTTCCTTGGCCTTTTTAGACTGAATATCTCCTTGCTGAAAGAAATTCGCTTAGTGTATCAGCGTGCCAAACCAATCCAAAATCGAGTTAGGCGTATGCACGAGAGGAAACTGTTGTCCGGAGGAAGGGGGACTATGGGGCGTGACTATCATCAGTTGCTCCTACAGAAAATAAATGTAGCTAAGGCCCTGTTGACTTTGGCAGGAATACAAGTTCCGTTTAGGCCAGCCCTTTACCAACACACAGATGCGAACAGCAACGATTGTTTATAGCACATTAAGACGGAATTACGCGGGAATGAAGATTGACGAAGTTATGGATCAGGCTACTGAATTCACATGATGTAGCAGCAAGCAGCATCTATCGGGCAAAATCGAACCAAATACATACCGATGTATGGTTACACTAAAGTTACGCATGGTGACCAGTTCTCCATTTTTGGCTTGCCCATAAATATGGCTGTCCCAGCTGACCTGAAGTTGCAAATGCGACCTGCAATAGACCGAATCGGTACTTTCTGGACCCCGAGCTAGCAAGGTCCGTAAATGCCACATGTAAATGCTCCTATCCCACTCTTTGTTTTTATCGAAATAATAACTGCAGTAACATTGGAATATAATTATTAAAACTTACCTTTCAACTTTGATTCAATACGCTTGAGGAAACCTACGTTGAAGAGTTGCCTGTCCAGTTTTAGACTTGTCGTCATCCTGTTTCCATTCTTCTAGTAAATTCTCGTTTTTTTTTTTTCAGTATTGCAGCTTAGAAAGTTCATCCCGTTTACCTGAAACAATAGCGTTACATGAGTGGTGGTGTTCCATGCACAGCGAATCAAGTTGAAGCCGTACAGACACATGTATGCGCGAACGAAGAGGCGTCAACTTGCAATGTACAGGCAAGAGGAAGAAGGAGGTCGAAACTACGCGGGAATTTGCAGCACAGCTCGTAACTCGCACGCACGTGCTACCCATTCTCCCTTTATTTCCCTCCCGTTTTGCCAAACTCAAACCTCCCCATCCTGTTCTCCAGCCCCTTTATCCCATTCCCGTTGGTAAATTCACATTAACCTTACAGAAGTTCTGAATGAAGATTAAAAAAATAAATCAATAAAATCGGAGCTCAGCTCTTTTTTTTTTTTTTTTTTTACATGATACAGACTGCATTAATCCGAGAGAATCAATGAAATATCCAATTAAAACAAGCTTTTTTTTCATCTGAAACAAATTTAAATATTTTTCCAGTTTGTATTCATCCAGACGGCAGTCACAACATTAACAAACCGGGGTAATCCGAGCACAGTAAGTGTTTTCACAACCCCCACGGTGGGATGTTGTTACATTCAAGCAATGTAAATGTTCTACGAATACGCAAAACCCTTTAACACTCTTTTTTTTTTTAATTTAAATTTCTGTATAGGCTATATTGTTTCCGTTGAAAAGCTCAATGTAGCTATGTCCCATTAAGGAAAAAAATAAAAGGAAAATTGAGTTTAGACATATTCTTTTAGAACCAAAATTCCATTTAATTAACCAATAGTAACCTTAGTAACCCAATCCATAATTAGTTCACCAACATTGTCCTTCTCCCCAGAAACCCTTAAGGCAAACCACCGCTCTCATCTCAGTGCCTAACCAAGAAGAAAGAAAAAGTAATGATATATGGACTATCATTATAACAAGCTAATAATAAAAATAACAAGGAACAATAACTTAGCTTGGTAACAAGCCTTGAATATACACAAATTCAGGACTACTGAGGCATTACACCCACCCGCCTGGCCCTTCAAACTCAACTCCATGTTCTTTACGAAAGTAATTATAAGAACTAAATTTATTAAACGAATTAAATTAATTTGAAATCAACTCCCTAGCTTAGCTTGAACTTTCACAAATGTGAAGCCAGTGTGATAGCATAAGTGGTAATATTTTTACGGATCAAAACCTGGATATCTGAAGATTTTTGTTACTTCTACACATGAAAGTCTTCAATTCTAGCTGGTAATAGGAAGGGTAGTAGTACGGTTCAACCTTTTCCAGTCCGCGACACCCTTCGATCGATGTTACCCTGAAGCTAGTATGAGCCTTAGGGTCGCAACTGTTGCAGTTGGCTATATCTCAAGACAGTGATTTTACGTATTACTGGTAAAAAAAATTTCGTAGGTATTTATACGGGAAATAACATATGCTGATTGATATGCTCGTAATTATTTCTGTATTTGCAAAAGCTTTTCTTTTGTATTTGCAAAAACTTTTCTTTATGAAGAGGAAGGAATTGACGGAGAAGAAAGGAATGCCTGGTTTAGACTGCAATCACTTATGAACGACAAAAAATGGTACCACCGAAAATAGCAACCCGTAAACTACATAAACTCGCATGGTCTGCTGGGAATTTACTCCAAATCTTCAGGGGCCGCAAACTAGTGCGAAATCATGATCTTTGTTAATCTTTAAATCTACCCCAAAACAAAACTTGTTAAGGATT
>JAHWFP010160890.1:7161-47521 GCA_023313725.1 Lithobius niger | reverse complement strand
CGTTAATGAGCTGGTGGGGTAATAAAAACGCGCCATAGGTAAAGGAGGAGATCCCAATCTTGTAACATAGTTTCGTCGGATTCTACTCAGAGAACTTAGATGCTCTTGACGAGAACAAGGTCTCTGAGAGAATCTTCATTTCTACACCTGGTCATCGATTTTCCTAGAAGGATTCCACAATAGAAGACCTGTTACGTCCACCTGTCAATAGAATAACAGCTGCTTCGTTAGTATAGCCCAAAGATGGATCGGCAGTTGGTTCAGATTTGTTCCCATCGTCACACTGCCTAAGTTTCCCCATTTCTCAACCTGAATGGGGTAAAACAGTTTTTATCCCTGAATACTACCCAATTACATGCCAGCCTCCCCTCTTTGTTGCCACTTACGGTGCGCTTCCTAAGGTTCTCGGCTGCAAATATCAAAGTGGGGCTAAGTTTCTGGACTGGTGAGTATTACAGGATTTTAATTTAATCAGGAAAATACGTCTTTAAATTGACATTAATGCAAAAATTTAAATGGGTAAGTAAAGTATTCAGGGATAAAAACTGTTTTATGACAAGGGCGAAACAAAATGGATATTAAAACTGTTTTACCCCATTCAGACTGAGCAATGGAGAAAAATGAAGATTCTACCAAATGGCCTTTTGCTCCCTTATCCTAGTACGGGTGCCCCGGCACTGCCCGCTCGCACCATAGGGGTTATGGCCCTTCTCCTGGCCAGGGCAGAAAGCTGGACAAACAACGTTACGCTCCACCAAACCGGCGTAACCCATACAGCCCTACGCACTCGTGCAACATCATGTCAACGCAGCGAGTTAACAATGGACACGGTGGAAAAAGATACGGGGAGAACGGTTCCCTAACTCATACAAAACGCATCATTGAACTCGGTCCTGCGCCTCAACCCTGTCTAAATGGGCTGTTGGCTTGCCAAGCAAACCCACTGACCTCCTGCATGCCAACCATGACGGGCACAACCTGAAGTCAAAACCATCTCTAGTCGCCAAGCACCTCCAGACCTCGCTACCACCAGGTGTCCCAATACCTGGGGCCACCTGTCTCATGTGACCTATACCCCACCCAACGTGTGTGCAGCCTACCGCATTCTACGGCATACAACAAGCACAGCCATCCCCAATAAACGTTGGATATCTATAAACGTGACGACTCAGGTCCGTTGCAGGGCTCTAACCAACTGTAGCGTACGTGATTTTTACTTCTGCGGCAGCACAAACCGAGTCCTCAACAAACCCAGCTACATTCCAAGGAAATTAAAAGCCTGCTGCGACGCTATTAACATACTTTTTGCGTAGTACATGAGAAAAAACCCAAAACCTGCACCTCCCGCCTAACTTCGAGCGCGGACTATCCCAAAATGCCAAAATCAT
Organism: Lithobius niger; assembly: GCA_023313725.1. Classification (NCBI taxonomy): domain Eukaryota; kingdom Metazoa; phylum Arthropoda; class Chilopoda; order Lithobiomorpha; family Lithobiidae; genus Lithobius; species Lithobius niger. The sequence continues at coordinate 46,133 of JAHWFP010160890.1, read as the reverse complement.
CCAAGACAAATGAGTATCAACATTCCATGCCTGCTCAAAAACCCTTCGCACCACCGACAATCCGACACGTCTCATACGGAGCCGCAGCTAAATCAATTATGCAAAAATGGTACACCACACCGTGCCAAGAAAAACATAAGCAGTTGACATGCTTCGTTATTAATCTTAACGGCGTAAAACGCTCGAGAGAGATGAATCTAGGCCATCTACCCAACTGGCCTTCGTTCTACTATCATGGATAACGCGTCCAAGGTGCAGCTTCGTACGGAGACAACTCATTAAAACCCTTTAGGTTTTAGTATAATTCCGATCGATCATCTCGCTTACCTACAGAAACTATTGGGAAAACAAAACCTGTAGACCAAATTCTCACTCGTTTGATCACATCTCATGCCACCATTTCACTCCAATTTCGGGGTAATCTTACTGACATCATCAATATACGGTGGCCTCGTCCACACCGCAGCCAGTGGCGGCATATTTTCCAAATCAAAATCCGCTCTGGCCACAGTCTGCAAAACTGCTTCCGGGATGCGCCAATGGCCGCCCACTCGGCCCACCGGCCCCCAAGCACGCCACATGGTCTTATCCCTGCATTTCTTAGTTCAGTAACTGATTCGTGTCTAGATTAACAAATGGTAAGGCCTCATTTCAAACAGGCCTTTTTCTGGTCTTTATACTGTATGTCTTTAATGACATCCTCAAAATCATCCATGTTGGACATTTTTAACTTTAAGCTTCAAGGTAAAACTCTCATAAATGAAACTTTACCATTAAAATGCAGCCGCAAATTAATTTACTTTAAATTGAGCAGAGCGAGTTATTTAAAACACTTCTTTCCCAATTCTCATAAGTTTTAGCAAGAAATACACTTAATTTAGACCCCTAGCACTCAGGTGTATAAATAATTAAAATACATAAATGCTTCTAACTATAACGCTCGGCTTGGCGGCTTTAAGCATATCTTATGCACACTTACCCTTGTACACAATCACTTTGCGGTCAGTCAAGTCCAATCCAAACTCCCACCTGACGAATGAAGAGGCTTGCACACTGTTTACTGTAGATCGTCTCTAGTTGAGGATCACTACACTGGAACTATGGTTGTTGAGTCCAAGGTCCACTGGTTACTGCAACGGAGCTTTGTGTCCGTGAATCGGCCGAATTCTCCTTACAGGTACGTCTCCACTGGGAACATCTCACGGCATGCGGATTTCCAAGTGGTGGTGGGGGGGGGGGGGGTAGCTGCTATTGTTGCTTCCTGGCTCCGGAACTGGCTTTGTTGCTGGAGCTGATGGTTTGCACTGTTGTTGTTGTCAGTGCGGACATCGGGTTTTGCGTTCATATGAACGGCAATGCGGGCATCTGCTTCTTGTGACTATATTGTTGGGGTCACGGACATCTAGTTGAAGGATTGTTCAACACAAATGGCATAGTAGCATGGCAGCAGGGGGGGAAACGTTTGAGGGAACTGCACCTGTTCATCCCACCGCTGCCGACCATTTGTGGCGGCGGATGCTACGATGGCTGAGGTGCTTGTAACATCGCCGACATCTGGTGAAACTGGATTTTGCTTATTATCACTCTGGGTTGACTCTGAGTACTTTTTAGGTTAAAACAGCACAACAGCTACTGTCCCAGCATAGGGAATGGAGCATCGATGTCCTAATAATTAGGCTTAACTAGTAATAACAAGCGGGTAACGCTGCCACCAAGGTGGGAAAAAGCTAGCTAAGTTAAATTGAAGAGAATTGTCTTAAATGTTAACTTCCAGCAATCATCGAATTAGTATACCAACTGACGTTTAAAACTCCTGGTTTTATTTTAAACAAACATGTTAAAGATTACACTTTACATTTGGAATACTGTACAAATAACTTAGCTTTGGATTAAAAGCATTTCATGAATTTACATTTAAATTCGTTCACGTGAACTTGGGTTTAGTTCAATTACGATTTCAAATAGAAACACTGGTTTAGGCAAGGGGATTTCTCAAAAGAGCCCTGTAAATTACAAACAGCCTCGGCTGACTTATACAAGTAGACCTTACAGTTTTGTTTTGAAAAGGGAACACCCAAAAGATCAAACCGTCCCCATCGGAATTCACATTAGAAAAGGGATGTAAACTCCATGAAGTACTACGCTTCTGCAAATCTAATTGACCCAATGGCCTTTGTTTTACATTAGGTTAGATTAATAAAAATGGTAAAATAAAAGCTGGTTTTTAAGAAGGGACCGTGAACGCTCACGGTATGGCCGTTAACGTCCTAAATACCGATGGCTTAACAGACCATAATTTACTTTCAAAGCTTAAGGATAATTTAAGCTTAAAGTATAAATTTTGAATTAAGAGTGCAAAAGATAAACTTTTAAGTTAAACTCGGTTACATACGAACCAACTACCTTTGCCCGGCATGGCAACAATCGGACCGTGACATCTCCACTCCCAACCGGCGTAGCTACGTCTAACTTTGAGATTCCTGAGCTGTGCTGTGGAGGGAGGGCAACTGGGGCTTTTTATGCTGGAGCATCGGATTTTGGTGACCAAAGTGCCCCAACCGATGGACTCACGAGGATGCTAGGCACCTCTGATTGGCTGAGGGCAAGGAGAATAATGGAAAGTGGGAGGAGAAGTCGGCTCAGCAAAGGGTTTGGGTGCAGAGCCGCTGGGAACAACGAGGTCTTTGTTAAAGAACGTGCAAGGAGTTTTGAACTCGTAACAAAGTGAATTGGCCCGTCTTCTTAAACTACGATGTTATGCATCGCAACTATTGAAGGAAGGGGGGGGGGAATCGAAGTGTATTGCACAGAATAAACATTGGGCTTTGGTAATTAATTGAAGGAAAAGCTAGTTGTTTGCATTCAGATGGTAGCTACGGTCGGAGTTTTTGGTGGTGATTTTATCAAAAATAAATACGTACATAAATAAACACTGGGTCCGGTAAAATAACACTGAAACGAACGAAGAGCTCCGGTAGGGTTCATGGCAAGAATTTAAGTTTACTAAGGTGCATTTGTGCACAAAATAAAAGATTAAATATACCAGCTTAGTAATAAATAATGCTATAATGCATTTAGGTTAGTTTTAACTGTTTGCAGAAGCAGACAAGTGAAATTGATCGTCGAACATTTTTCATAAATAACAAAAGTCGTCACTTGAATTACAAATAAAAATATCGTTCTTAGCGTGTATCCTTACATATATGTGAGGTTAAGTACCGTTATGGCAGCCCCTCCTATTGCACAACTAAGCTAGTGTTTTTGGCTTTATCCCTGAAAGAATAATTTACAAAATATACAGTTTTGGAATACGGCTTTTGCTGCGGCACAAGTTTGTGCGTTATACTTTTTGGTGAATATAAAAAGTTCGGATGAACAGATTTTAATACTGTTTAAGCCAGATTGTAGTGCACATTGAGAGCTTCGATTGGAGACAAGTTTCAGGAAAATCGGTTGGGCCAATTAAAAACTGTAGCGAAAATAGTGTTCATTTTGGAGAAAAAAAAACACATGTCCGTTTTAACGGTGACGTTAGTTTGAGAGGTTTGTCAAACTGCTGCAGTTTTTTTTTTGGAGGTGAATTTTGAAGATCAGTTTCCGTGGAATTGTAGAGGATGTGTTGGGCTATTAAGGGCCGAAGAAATTGGTCGAATTGATTCGTTTTCCAGGGAGATATGCAAGGTTGAGTAGCAAGGTATTTTTGTTGAGGGAGCGCCAAGGGGAAAAAAAAGTATTCGTCGTGAAACGAAGATTTCTGCCCTCAGGTTTTTGATGACTGGTGTCAAGGTGGCCTCACCAAGGGTGTCTGATACGAGACCTTGTTACAGATTAAAGTCTTTGGAAATACGAGACCAAGGTCATTATAACATCTTTCCAAATTTGGGATCAACTTTTGGCCTTTGAAAGCCTGGAACTTACTCTTCATAAGCCCCTTCACTCTACTCGGCTTTGAACTGGCATTAATGTCCGGAAAAGTCCCCTTCAGAGCTCTTGCTCCTGTAGTCAGACATAGTGAGATGGCTGGAGCATTCAGGGGAGAAATCGTGAACAAGTTCTCAAAAGATGGGTCCACAACCCTTTCTTCCTTGTGGTATTCAATGCAACAAACCTGAAACCAGATGTTGTGCTTAGGCCCATTGTATCTGAAATCTCCCTCGCACTCCCTTGGGAGGACAAATTGTTTGTGACACATGCCTCAGATTGAGGAAAGAAAGGTTCCACCAATTCTCTATGCCAACAAGTCAACGTTTTGGCGGTGACATTTCCAATCCCCTTGACTCCTGCTGGGAAATCAAACTAATGGTGGGCACTATGAGCTTATGACTTGCGTCTTAACTGCCAAGACTAGCCAGGGAGGTACGAGCTCAGGAACTGAGTGCACTCGCCACTCCTGGGTTTAGGCTACAGGGACTCAATTGCTGATGCAGTTGTAGCATGTTCCTGGGACAATTGCAACACTTATATTTCCGTATCTTCGAGACATACTGCTCCTGAAGAGGTGCGTCAATGAAACCGAACATTGCAGCAGCAAGCAGAATTGGTCAATAAGGATTGGCCTTGCCCAGTAAAATGCTTTCATGCAGGTGATAGCACAAACGAGAGAAATGCTTACACACACAGTGACAGTGCTTCAGTGTAACGAACACATAGGACCTTCTCTAAATGAGAAAGAAAAATGTGAAACACACAGAACTTTCCCTAAATGGGAGTGAAAAGGGTGACGCACATGCAACTTTCCCTAAATGGGAGAGGAAAAAGCGAATAGGATCAAAGTGATATTTAATTGAATCCAAAAAATCAGTGCGTCGAATTCGGTGCACAGTTTTCACATAGGAAAAGTGGCATGGGTGAAAAGTAACATAACTGGATGTTTGCACACAGTGGTGAGGAAGGCAATACACAGTGAAAGTGTAACTGGAACATTAAAGAGAAAGAAATTCAAGATGAGTAAAAGTTTCTCCTCTTTGAAAATCAAGTGTTCCAATAAAGGCTACAAGTGTGTAAAAGAAGTCATCAAATGAGCATATGGCTTGGAACGGAATCATCTTGACCTCCCAAGTGAAATTTGTGTCTAAGAGCTTCATGCTCTGGCTGCTTCCTGGGTTTATGATCCAGGGATTCCACTCGAACGACGACGTAGCGGCGTGCTCCTGGAACCGTCGTAAAACTGTAATCTCTCATTACTTACGCGACACTAATGCTTCGAAAGGTGAAGAGTCCGTGAGAAAGCAATTCGTGGCAGGAAGCCATATTTGCTATTGATCATGGCCAAACTTACGGTGCGGACGCCGGGGAAAAGGTCCTCACAGTGGGAAATTTACTATAGACAGTTACATAACTGACAAGTGAATCTGGGCTTCACAAACTTAAGTGCGAACACATAAATACCTCACAGGAGAAAAGCATACGCAGTGGAAAAAATACCACCATGAACAGTGCTCATTCTGACATAGTGCGACAGTGAGACACAATCCATGTGCAACACAAAACTTTCCACACCAGAGAAAAACATCCACTCAGGAGAAAAGTGAATAAACAGTGGAGAAGTTTTCACAATTCGAAATAACACAGAAAAAGTGAACATTTCAAAGAAGCTTTCTCTTGCCTGAGAACACAAAGTAGAATTGTTGACAACTAAAAACAATTAAAGAAACTCAAAGAGTGGAAAGCCACCATCTTAAATGAGGTGGGCATTCCTTTATAAAGTTTCTTGAAATCGAAAATGTCATTGTGCTTGAATGTATCAAGGGTAGTAAAAAAGAGTTTAGAAAGGTTCGTGCTGCCCCACCAACCGATTGGATAAAGGCTGCATTTAATGAAGGTTAGTATTTTGCAGATAGTAAGAAACGTTAATTTTACGTAGTGTAAAATTAGTTTTTAGTATCCTAAAATACTTACCTTCATTAGAACCCACCCAGTCTCCCCGCATTCGCCGAACCCGTGGGTCCTGGACTGGACACGGGGAAAACGAAAGTGAGTATAGGCTAGCGCCATATCTGTATGATATAAGGTGCGACGCCAGTGCTCCAAGCAGTGGAGAAGCTAAACTCAACGTTAAAATGAATTAATAAATCAAACGGGTGTTTAATTTTAATTCTGGGCAATTAAAAGAACAAATCGAAGCTATTAAGCACTTAATGAAGGTAAGTATTTCAAGATACACAAAACTAAACACTAAGTAAAATTAACGGTTTTTAAGTTTAAATTTGCGAACCCCGAACTGGAATTAGTCTTGAATTTAAGTCGTCTTTTGGCCCAATTTGGTAGTACTAGAAAACAATTGAAAAATAACTTGAGATAACAAAAACCATGACAGCAATGTAATGCTCAACATTCTTCTTTTCAACTTATTATGTGTGATCTGAAAGGAGACCATCGTTCCATACTTAACTCTCTCCTGCATGCATTGTACTATGTTGCAGTCTGCCGCTAATGTTCTGTGTATTTAAATAACTTGTATTTAAGGCTGCACCGAGCGGTATTGTTGTCACCGAACCAATGAAAAACTGATTGATTTAAAAATTACTAGTTTGCCAAGCAGCCGAGCAGCCGAGCATTGTCTAAAAAGAAAATATCCTCGCAAAAACAAAGATAGCATAGGACTGGCCACTAGGGGTGTGCGAGTAGAATAATTTTAATTCGAGTCGAGCCAAGCCAAGTTTGCAACAGAAGAATCGAGTATCGAACATCGAGCCCAGTTCAAGTATTTGGTTAACACGCATATTTTGCACGTGTCGTTTTTATTTGTTAGTGTAATTACAACTAAGATGCTGCTTAAAGGACTGTGCGTGTCAATGTCTACAACTAGTTTTCCAGTTTTTAGGATAAAACTTCAAAATGGTTTGAGCTAGAGGCTTTTAATGTGCACGACCGGAAAGCTCTCATCGAGACAATGAATTTGGTAGCCTATATTTGAACGTCAAAATCGGTCAAAAATTGGCGAAGTTATCGCATTTTAACCAGATTCGAGTTTAGTTGGTATAAATCGAGTCGCGTTTGAGCAGATAGGAAACTCGACTCGAACTCGAAACTTTGGAGGCTCGCACACCCCTACTGGACACGTAGGTGTTATACTTTAGTATTTCAAAAAGTGCACGTTTCATTAGAATATTTACTCCTTTTCAGAGTCTCGGGGAAAGTGTAAAATGAAAATAGATCTACTTTAAAATAATCATATGTTATGACTGTTTCTCAGGGGAAAAAGCTCAGCCTGACTTGGTAAGATACTGTATGATATAAAGCCCACTGAGCTACCGATTACCAGTTAATCGGCTAAGCTCGCCAAGCAGGCTCAGCATCGGTACAGACTTACTTATGTTATAAATATGTCTTGTTGCTGGAAATATACTATGCCTGCCAATTTTGTATTTATGCTCTCATGCTCTCGAGGATATTAAGTTGCAGTGATCCGGCCAGCTTGCCTACCCAGCTGCGCATACACAGCCCTGCCTGAAACGAACTTGCTCGCAAGCATTTGCATCTTTTTGTTCTCAAGTAACCTGTCATCAGATTGTTTTGGCCTCTCTCCGCACCTTTTCCCTTCCACCTCCTTGGGCCGTCCTTCTCTCGCTTCGACAAAAGAATTTCCCCGCTGGTTGGATCCTTCACCACGTCACGAATGCTTTCTCATTTCTATGCATTGGAGAAATTTTACCACCACACGGCGCCACCGGCATTCGAATTCGCCTGGATGAAGACTGGCGCTCAATGCTGAATCCCATCCACCTGGACATTCGCATTTGCCCATTATGTCACCTACAACTGCCTCAATCCTTCGTGGCATTTGCATTTGCATTCGTCGATGATGACACCTGACTTCCTGGGACAACAACAACCCCAATCCATCATGGCATTCGCATTCGTCCATGAAAACACCGGACTTCCTTGGACTTGAGCTCCCCCAATCCATCAAGGTATTCGCATTCGCCCAACTGTCACTCAACTCTGGCTCCGATTCACCAGGGCATTCGCATTCATATTCGTGTGTGAAGACACCTAACTTCCATGTTCTGTCACTGTCTCCTCTACCACCATGGCATTCACATTCGACGTCCCACCTGCTCCCAAGTGACACTGGCCAGGACTTTTGAATTGGATAGCTTTAAGGGCAACGGCCCGACATGTCATTCGCATTCGTACCCATCAACTCTGGCTTACCAAAGTATCATCACGGCGATCCAGATGCCCCTGGCCTGCCACCTTTTCACGGCATAGCATTCGCATTCGTCGACTCTGGCTGACCGATGCACCGCTATAAGACGAGCCTGACGCTCCTGATCGCTCAGTTCGAGTAACACAACCCCACCCGTCAATTAAGGCACTCCCATTTGTGCTCACTCTCCATGGGCGAACCTCTTCAAGCACTGGCATGACCACAGTGGATCAAGCTGGAAAAAGAAAATGGACCTAGACAGAAACCATCAGTTGACCCAGCAATCGCTGTCTCACAGCCGGCGGGTTTTCAAGTGGATGACCTCCATCTCCACTATCTCAGTTCCCTGTCGGCGACATGAACACAGTTGGAACACAGTGTCTGCTAATCTGACGTGCAAACTAACACTGATTGGAACCATCACCTCGACTGGGACAAAATTCAACACTATTCGCCACTCACGTTGGACCCCACACACACGGAAAGAGTTCAAAATGACATCCACATTGGCCAATTCCATCTCTCAAATGGAAGTTCACGTCAAACAACCATCAACTTCGACAGCTCACCTTGTTCGTTGGTGGACCATTTCCACTCGACGCACGAGTTTGCTCCAGCCAAATTTGCTTCCGCTCAAGCAAAATCAGCAAAATTGGAACACGGGTCAACCTCATTGAACTGACATAATTGGGCTCGACAACAGGTCCTCTTGACCTGAGTGCAGGGAATCTTGACGGAAAACGTCTCGGGTGCTGACACGTCATCATTAAATGAAATCGACGTGGATCCAGGCTCATTTGACTACACACTCGACATAAGCTCACAGAAAAAACAGCGGCTTCCCCCACATTTCGCCTCGGTCGCAACCCAATGTCTTAAAGACAATTTGAACTCCGCAATAGAAAAGAAGAAAAAAAAACCTTTCGAACACAACAAAAGCCGTCTCTCATCTTTAAAAAAAAAAGAGGAAAGAAAATGGGTCGACCAAAACAAGTGCAAAGAAACACCAGACCACCGGCCAAATTATGATGACGAGAAACATCAACTTCTCGTCCCTCTTTCTGCCGTCGGTTCCTCAACTGTCAGCAACCCCCTCTCCACCAGACAACTTAGGGGAATTTCTCAGGGTTTTTCCCCCGTCGCTAAGTAACGTCCCTTTGGTTCTAGCGCTGCAGGCTTCGACTCTGCCTTCATCCACCTCTTCACCCGACTAACAGCTCAGCTATCTTATGTTTTCACAGACCCAGTCTAGCTGATTAGCACTCACCACAGTCACCAAATGAGCACTCCAGCGAGCATGGTGAAGACACGAACAGGAATGCTGCACAAGTACACATTAACACTGGGAAAGAAAAATCGAAGTTCAAGAAACGAATCTCCATCATTTCGGACTCTGGGTCTTGCGCCTGCCCCGGAACCGGAATGAATGTCTATTGACACACATGAAGTCTGCGAAGACCATTGATTGTGCAACTATTACGAAAGACCCTGCCCTTTGTGCGTCGAGATATCTGCAAACGATTTGCGTCGTATCGAAAAACTACAGCGGGCCTCCAAGATCCGCGCAAAACAAGCCAAAGAGAGACGTACAAGAACTTGCGTGAGCAATCCATCACCATCACCCAAGAAAGAGAAAGTGCCACTACTCAAGGAACGCACATTCCCACGAACGCCTCAATTATTTATTTTTTCTATCTATCTATTTATAGCGACTCTCTCTCTGCTCTGACTGCTATTCTTGGACCAATTCCTACCAACACTCAAATTGCTGTAGCCCAGCTCCTGTTTAATGACCTCCTTTCTGCCAGGCCTATCAAACTCGGTTGGGTGAAAGCTCATGCTGGCATTTGGGTAATGAGGTGGCGGACCAAGCTGCCAAAGACGCAACCACTCTTGCGAACGCTGAAGATTTGCCGCTTCCCGTGTCGTACTCCAAATCTCTTAGTGCTACTTCTGCCCTGCACGCCTGGCAGACTAGATGGGAGAGCTCTACAAAGGGAAGGACAACGTTCAAGTTTATGCCTAAAGCCAAGGCTGAATTCGAAACGTATTCTTTCAAGACAGTACAGTGCATTACTTCGCATGGTAATTTTGCTGACTACCTTGTTCGATTGAGAAAGAGAACTGATCCCGGTTGTTACTGTGGCCTCCAATTGAAGATGTCCAGCACGTTCTACGTGTTTGTCCCTTTCCTTCTAGAGCATCCGACAGGGCTATTTTTGTCCGACAGGCTACTCCTCTTGGCTTTGCCTGGGACTCTCTTCACATCGCACTTGATGAGGAACTTAGGAAGGAGTTCTCTGTTTTTTGTAACAGTATTGGCGAGGACCCAATTTTCGCCAACAGCTGAACTTTCTTTTCTTTGGTGCTTGTGCCTTTAGCAACCAGGCACCATTTGTGTCTTTGGTCCCCTCTGTGTCCATTTGGTGCGATGTTTTATTCTGTATAGTGCTTCAATTTTAACTGTTATTAGACTTGATGTACCAGGCCGGTAACCCAGTAGGGGGACCCGTCACCTGAGCTTTTTTTTTTACGTGTTTTTAACCTCTTTCGCTTTATTTCTGAATTTTGTTGGTGCACATTTACTTTCCTATTTTGTATTTTTTTTTTTCATGTTTCAATTTGGTTCGTTGTTATGTGGTTTCCCATTGTGTTGGGCTGCTTTGTGCATGTTGTTCATTTTCCCCCCTTTTTGTTTTGTGCCTGTTGCTCCCTGACTGCTTGGGTGCGTCCACGGTGTTATGGCCTTCGGGCTGGGAACACGCCAAACAACAAAAAAAGAACGCCTCAATTAATATCTTCAAGTACTCCCTTCCATGCCGTCACCCCAACCTCCATGGGATTTGCGCTGAGCTCGACTCTCACTTCTTCGTCAGAATACAAATTGTCGGTCATAACGAAGCCATTGAACCCCTCCATGCCTTCTTTAAGGGAATCAAGTGAACAAACGACGTCAAATCAATCACCAAGGAACGTCCCACCTGAAACGACAACCGTCACCTCGCCTCATCAATCTGCTCATCCGCCTCTCGATGAAGCCAATCGTAATACACAGTCATATGGTGAACTCACTTTGTTCGCAGTAGCATCCCCTTTCACCGACCACAAGTACCTTCAAGACAACACAAGTTAACCCAAGTCAACCCAAAGACACATCTGCACCAAGCGCAACAACCACAGGCTTAGACACACAAGATGTTGAGACCGTGACACAACCAATTTCACCAGCTCTGGATCATTCAGTTACGAAACCCTCAATCATCCAAAGCATTCCTGACGCCCCACTATCACCCCAAGCAGCATCACCACTGGCCGGTTTCCACGAGTCACTTCAAGCCCCCACCACAACAGTTATTCGGCCTTGATGAGGACGAAATCAAATCCAAGAACGCTAATGCCGTCCACTGTCATTCTCCCCATCGATAGTCTTAAAGGGGTTTCAACTTTCACCACAAAAAACCCAGCAACTACTAAGGAACTACGCCAAGCTCGAGTTGAAATTCACCAAACAACAATCATAGCTGACAGCTGACAATTATCAGTAGCTGACAACGCCTGCAGATCGTACCTCTCACTTCTTTTGTCCATAGCCAAGGATAAATTCAAGGAAGCTCTCAAGGCTCAATTACCGGACGCAGAAACCGGAATTGCATAGAAAGTTAAGAAAATGGAATTCTCCTCAAACCCAAAACCACAATACTGGGGAAGACAGTGCTGTCAACACTCAGCTTTACGACGGCACGGCATATATAACCCACGCATCCGGTATTCACCTTACGATCCATTAATACAATCCAGCAAACTGGTTCCTCCCACAATTCCATTGGGTGATACCAATTTTGATCTGCCAGAACATCAACCCCCTCACATAATCACCCAAGATGAAATCAACAGAGACCATTGGTTGGTAATTCGACAACAACCACATCCTACAACCTTTTCATCCAGATTTCCAACCACACACCTCCCACAGTGTCTTTGCCATGTACAGTTCCGGTTAAAAAAATCGCCTTTTTTCGTTATATCGAGGGTCGTAATAACAACCATGGAGAAAATCAGTTATCTCGAAAACTACTGGACGGATTTTCATGAAACAAAAACTGAACTGCTTATTAGATTGTCTACTGTATTTCTACCCTTATTAAATACTACTTAACTGACTGAAAATAATTGGGAGCGAGAAAAACTTAATGATGTCTGATGATATCTCTAAAACTAGTGGAAGGATTTTCACGAAACAAATACTGAATTGCACATTATATTTTTCTGCTGAATATTGCATGTCAAACGTATAGAAATATAGCATATATCATAACAATTAATCAAGTTTTGTTTTATTCAATTCTATCCAGTAATTTATGAGATATATTATTATATATATATTATTATATATATTATTATCAACTCGTGCTGCTCGCTCGTCCAAATATATTTGGCTGCTTACCATCACATGTCATGCATATAGAAATATAGCTGATAGCATAATAAGCAACCCAGTTTTTGTTTCATTCAATTCTGTCCTGTAGTTTTCGAGATATCAACATTTTCGTTCAGAGTCACAAACATTAATCCTGTAATTTCTTCCGTATAACGAAGGCGTTTTTTTTTTTGGCCGGAACTGTACAGGATGCAGACTGCGTGCAAAGTATTGCACCTACGGGTTCCACCAAAGATCACAACATCATTAAGTGAAAACAACCGCCAACCATCCATTACAGGACTTAGCCGAGGGAAAAACCATTCTAATCAACCTCAATTGTTCTCCAGAAATCCCAAGGCCGCTACAGGAAAACGCTGAACCCCAATTGACTTTTGGATTCTCCCAAATTCTTTGTTCAATGAAAAACAACTGGCATTTCAAAAAAAAAAAAAGAAGAAGAAGAGCATCTGGCCCAGTATGCTCATCACAGTCAGGCTTCTCTGGAAGAAGCTGTAAAAGAAGATGGACTCAACAACCCCACCACACCAACCTTCCAGGTTACCGTATCCACAAAAAAACAGGTAAATGTTTTGTCACTTCCCTTAACATATTACACGAAAATTTTTAACCAGTTTCCCAGTGAGTAAAAAAAAAATTTCGGTCAAAAAAAGCTCATGGAATCCCAGAGTCCGGATGGGAAACACGTGCTTGCAACCGTAGGGAATTCGTTCAGAAGGTGTCCGCCACCAATTCGGACGAGGTCAACTGTCAATGCAAAAATTGACAGGTATAGTATATTTCCAGCAACAAGAAATGCAACTTTGCCGGCCCCCATGAAGGCCGGCTGAAATTTGTTTCTTTTGCTAAGGAAATATACTTCACTAAACCCACCCTGCCTTCCCTCTTGAGACACCTTTTGACAGATCGAGAGAGAACAAAAGTTGCAAATGCTTGTGAGCAAGCTCTTTAAACAGGGAGGGCTGCGCATGCACAGCTGGGTTGGTAAGCTGGCCTGATCACCGCAACTTAAAATCCTCAAGGCAAAGAGAGCATGAGAGCATACATACAAAAATTGATAGGTATAGTATATTTCCGTAGCAAAAGAAACATATTTTAGCGGCCTTCATGGGGACCAGTAAACTTACGTTATTAAAGGAGTACTACATGGCCAAATAGCCGAAATGCACACGAAGTATAATTATTGTGATTTTTTTTGACTAGCTGAAGGTAATTGATTTGTTTGTGTTTATAAATCAGGATAAAACTTGTGATGAAGCCATCGCACACTGTCGAGTAGCCCAAGCTGTTTTAGAAACTCTTACGGCATTTGTTGAATGGGTTCCAATCACACACATCATGGCTAACAACGGCATCCTCTTGCAAACATTGTGTGCTCTTTTAGCCAAGCAGGAACTCCAACTTGCTGCTGCTGAATGTTTGTTGCAAATTGTGAATCGTAAGGTAATTTTCATTTTCTTAAAGTATTGTAATTTGTTATCAGTTTACAACCAATTGCCTAATAAAGACAATTTCTATTTTGTAAAACATGTTCCTCAATATATTTTTTAAATATTTCTGTCATTATTGCTGTATTTCAATTTGTCTTAGTATGGTGAAAGAAAAAACTTTTGCCTCATTACAGTTGATGAAACCTAGATGAGTTACTAAGTGTTTTTCATAAAATAAGATATTACAAACAAAAACGTAAAGGGTGCCATAAAAAAGGGGGTTATATGATTGAAGTTTCACTTCACTTGTACAATCGAGAAAATTGCATCTGTTTGAGTGCTGTTGTGCTTTACGTTTTAAATATATGATTCGTATTAATGTGGTTGCGCCAAAAAAAGGGCTAAATGCAAACCGGTTCAGCCACATCTCAAAAACCAGACAGATTTGTTCAATTCTGATCCGACGAAATTCAACTATGTGGGTGGGTAAGTTGCAGTGTAGAAGGACAAAAGGTATTATGCTCTACAGAATAAAGATTCGAGATTTGAACTTATCTAATCTGTAACGAGGTCTTTCAACGCGAAACTGTCGTCCATAGTACACAGAGTATTATGACGTCGGCGTTACACGTGTGCTCTTCGCAAATTTTAGCGAAAAATGTCAGTGACGTTGTTGAAAAACTTCGGGGAAATGTCGGTCAAGGGTCGGTTACAGGCTACTTAAAAAAACACTTGATAAATGTCAGGATCGTTCGGTTTTGTGACGTCATCGCTCAGACTATTTATATTAATTAAAACAAAATTTTGTCTCAATATTAATTTGCATTACAGAAAAATTTGATTATTTACAGCATCATGTTAAGAAATTTCATTTTCGATGATGATGCATGTGCGTCGCAATACCAAGTTATCAAGTAAGGGTGACTGGTGGGGGGATTGGAGGCGAACTGCGTTGTACATATAGTAGGCGAGAGAGAGGGAGAATAATCAGAGCAACTGTTATGAACTATAGCGGAACAATCTACATACTTGTTTTTGTGGGAGTTGGGGTAGACGAGAGAAGGATGGAAGAAGTACATCTAGCAAAAGTACGTCGTATGGCTGAAAAATGTTTGGTGTTAAGAAAGACACGATTTGAAAAGTGCAACTGTAGAATAAATAAATCGTTGCTCAGGAGTAGTGACAGCCAATGAGAATATGTCGCATTTCGTATCTATCTACAACATAAAACGTAGGGCGTGTTAATTCATTTATATGTCTGCTCTGCATACACTTTCTGTATATATCTGTATCGGTATCTGTCTCTGTATTGGTAGAAATTCAAGAAAGGTGTTAGAAGAGCGGAAATTTCGACTTTATCTTGGGCCTATTTTCGTTGGCCAAGGTTCAGTTTATGACCACGAAAAAAAAAACATTTGGACGGCAGGGAGGGAAACTTGGAATTAAGTAAACGTTTGTTTGGCCCTAAATATCGCTGAATTGCGTGTAAGACTGGCATGTGTGGAGGGGGATATTTTTTTTAAAATTTGATTGTTCTGAAAAAAACTGGATTTGCATATATCAAAAATTAAGCAGCAAAGCTTAAAGAAAAGGCTAGCTACATGAAATTGTGGTGTGTCATTTTCGTGTGTTATTTTATCGTCGGTTAATACACAAAGAGCAAATAAATTTAAGGTAATCAACCTTACGCAGTACAGTGCAGTACGATTCCCCCTCCCCCTCTTTCCTCCCCCCCCCCCAATTTAATGCTGGATTTACTGCAAAGTAAGGTGTTCGTAAAAGTCTGATAAAAAAAGAACGAGGAGGACGGGAAGCTGTAAAACAACGAAACTTGCAGGTTTTTTTTTTAACAAAAATAATAGCGTCGGATGAGAACTCCTCATCAGGTCGTTTCTTACATGATCGTATACTTTTCAGTGCACCACACATTCAGAATGTATAGTAGTGTCCCGTTGGTATGCTGCCTTTCCAACTGCATATGTCAATCGCACATTAATTTTCTATCCTTGTCCAGTATTTCTGTACCAAACAAGACGTCGAATTACTGATGCAGTGTTAGTGCGTCCTATTTAGTGTTAAACTTCGGTCTACTTTTTCTGTAATGTGTATAGGGCGATTGTCTTGTAAATTGAATCAGTGTTTGTTACTTACTGCAAATACTTATCTTCAGTAATGTTGCTAAAATCACTATTTTACGCTTTTGCTGCTCGATTATGAACTAAAATCCCCATTTTTGGTTCCCTCCCTAAGTTTTTCTCCTTGCCGCCAGGTGCGCTGCACGCCCCTACTGACGTCAGCGTCCCCACCCGGTCCCTGCATCACTTTTTCGAGCACACCATCTTGGATCGTCGTGCAAGTTTTTGTCTGCCATAGTTTGGTTGAACGTCATGTGTTAAAGGGACTAGTAAACGTTGTAGAATGTCTAGAAAAGAAGCAGAAGCAAAGTGCAAAGCCTATTTGAAGAACAGGGCTTTTAAATCATGCAAGCATATCAAGTTTACACGGGATTTTCATCCACTCTGCAGAAAATGTCGTCCGTGTAACTTCCAACCTAAAGTGTGCGATTTGTGCTATCTTCACCACAGCGAGACTGTGAAGTCGGTGTTATTTACGTGGAAAAAATAGGATCAGAAGGCAGCACAGAGGAAGAAGGAAGCACAAAAAATTTAGGTTCAGTGGACGAAAGATTGAAAACGTTGAGTCAAGATTTGTCGTTGCCCGTCATGTTTTTGGACCAGCAGATTATTGATGATGCCATTGCAGCGATCGTGGAAAACGCAGTGGATAATTCAGCGATCGTGGAAAACGATCCGACAGTTGCGGCATCGTCGAATTCTGGTTGATGTGCAGGACCAAATTAACGAAGTTTTGATCGAGGACGATTTTGATCAACACATGTTCGATGTGCCAGCGTTTGACGAGAATAAATTTATTGAACTAGCGGCGGCGACTGCCGGGAGTATGTTTGATGCTAAAGCAATGGAAATGGAAGGCAGGCTATTGCCGGGTTTTGATGCTAAAGTCGGACAGTTTTTTTGGGAAATGCTACGACATTTTGGCCCTAATTTGCGTCCCACACCCGCACCAGTTGACGACGAGTCGGGAAAATTCACGATGGAAGAGGATTTGACTGTTTTAGGCCTCGCAAGACAGTGTGGGACTTCACCAGCCCTACCGAAGAAAGTGTCGCCGGCGACGCGGTTGGAGCGGGAAACAGAACGAGATCGTGCCACGCCCGCCGCTCGCAAACGTAATGGTGATATTAAAGACGTTTTCAAACCTACGGTAAGAAAAGCAAGTACTGGAGAGGTTGGAAAAAGCCTAAGAAGGCATATGAAGTTGAAAAAATAAAATTGTCGAAAGCGGGCGCTGTCCGTGACTCTGCAATCCCAGCGACATTAGCAAATGCCAGTGAGGCGAAATTTGCTAAGCTGGTAGAAAAGATGAGTGCAATGTTTGAAAAAGGTTTTCTAACAGAAAAAAAACGGTGTTGCCGTTGGTGACATACATAGCACCATCGGCGACAATGAGTCGCCAGGATGTGGAAAAGGAAGTGGAGTTGCAGTGGCGTCAGGAGTCGCCGCTAGGTGGACTGGGGTCACCAATAGGTGGTCGGAATCGCCATTCTGTTGCCAGGCAGTGGCCATATGTCGCCAAAGGGGCGGACTGGGTGTGTGATGTCTGAGTTTGACACTGTACCATCGTCGCCACGGAAATGGTACAGTGTTCTTCTTCACCAATACTGAACATTTCAAAATGACGGAACATGGACATTGAGGACAACGACGAGGAAGGCACCATTGACGACCCATGTAATGAGGGACCTGGATTTATTCCATGGAAAGAGTTTACTGATGCTACGATCAAGCATCTCCATTCCACACGGTATATCAAAGAGGGCCCGATTCGGTTAGAAAATATGGATGATCCTCCAATGGAAACCTTTGCTAGTGAAGGGAATGTTAAGCCTGAACCTGTGCACCTTCCACAGTCGCCGGTTTTGTTTAGGCAGTTGTTGAACATCGAAGCGCAGACGCGCAAAGACGAGCACCCTATTTCCTCGAGCAAACTACTCCCCCCTCCCCCATGACCCGAAAAAGTCGAAGTGGTTTTTTTGCTCGACGAATGTGGGTGCCTCCAACAAGAAAAGGTACAGAACCTACCCTGAGGCAGAATATCTGGCAGAATCTTGCGCCCAAGAACTCGATTCTAAACTGAAGAGCCCTCGTCTATTGAAGATACCACTAAGTCAATTTGAAGAGGAAGATGCCATGCTGAGCGCCAGCATTCGGTCAAGTTCACAGGCGGACTTCCACGGCGGCGCTTACGGCCATGGCTTCGGTCAATCCGTAGCTTCGTGACAACACCACTATTCGTGAGTGCATGCACCTTCTCAAACGCGCGTCATCCTTCCACAAGGACAGTTTGAATTGGCAATGCCGTATGGTTATGAACAACACATTTCGGAGTAGGGATGCCTTGCTCGAATCGGCATCTGGAATTTCGTCGGAGACGGGCCGAAATTAAGACTGCTCCCCATCCACACATCTTCGGATCTGGAGCTGTTCAATGGGATGTTACTGGAATGGGCACCGGAGCTGAAGGAGAAGGTGAAAGTGGCTCAGCCTTCGGCAACGGCCCAGCGTGGGACGCCTCGAGGGCGGAACTTGTATCGACTGCCCCCCAGGAGTACGCCATGGAATAACTCCTACGAGAAGTTCAACGAGGGAAGGAAGACCACGGGTAAGGCATCTGAACGTTTTCCCTTTCCCGAGCAACCCACCTCCCTACCAGGCGGGAGAGGAAGCGGAACTTAGCGTGGGAAGTCCAACTTCAAAGGGAGGATGCGGAGGCCGTTTCGTCGTCAATGACTGGCATTGGTCAGGACACCCCCCCCCCCTCCCATTCACCGACAGGTGGGGGGAAGGTTGTTCACGCACGTAGGAGCATGGGAGTTGATCACGGAGGATACTTTTGTTCTGGAGAGTCTTATCTACCACCGCTTGTTTCGAGGTCAAGGCTTACAAACTCCCCGCCAGATTGGCTGGTAAAAAATTTATCAACCCCAGAGTTGATATCCGAAGTTGCTTCGCTGTTAGACAGGGGAGCCTTGGAAAGAGCACCAGAAACGCCGGGATTTTGGAGCCCCGCCAGAGTCATCCTGAAGAAGGGCGTGGGAAGTCGTCTGATTTTCAATCTGCGGCGGCTGAACACCCACCTGCACAAAGAACATTTCCAGATGGAATTAGTGGATTCCATTCGAGATGCGCTTCGCCACAGGGAATTCACAGCGTCAGCCAATCTGGCAGACGCATATTTGCACGTTTCCCTCCGACCATCGGTACGACATTTGTTTCGGTTAGTGGTAGGACGAGTTTCATCCAGTTCAAAGCAATGCCATTTGGTCTGGCCACGGCCCCCCATATCTTCACAAGGATGATGAAGCCCGTTCTAGCACACCTTCACCTCCACAGGATCAAGGCGCATGTTTTTCTCGATGACTGGCTGTTCCGGCAGAAGTCCAAGGGTTTACTGGCTCGGCATCTGGACCAAGGTCTGTCCCTGTTCGCTCATCTTGGCCTAGGGGTGAACTTGAAGAAGTCTCGACTTGTACCGGCGTTGGAAATCGTTTTCCTTGGAGTGGACTTCCGCACGACGGTAAGGTCATCTCCGGAGAGAATCATGAAGACACGATCTTCCATCCTGTGCTTCGTTTAGAAGAATTCCACGACGGCCTTGGAACTAGCATCCCTGATCGGCATCATCGACTCCAACGCCAGATTGGTGCCGATGGGGCAGTGGCGCACCAAACCGATTCACTGGTTTCGGAACGTAGAGTGGTGGCCTCGAACCAGCTGTGAAGACCGAGTTCTGCTGCACCACCTGTGGAAAGCCTGGAATGGTGGGCAGAGAGAAGCAACCTGGGGAGAGATGTGCCGATTCAGGAACCAATGCCGACGATCCTGCTCTTTACAGATGCATCCACTCCGGGGTGGGGTGCCCACATCTGCGGCGAAACAGCGTCAGGGACTTGGTGTTTGGAGGAGGCCGATCTTCACATCAATGTCCTAGAGATTCGGCCTGTTCACAACGCTATCTTGACCTGAGGTGCAAAGCTCCGGGGTACGACGGTTGGCTTGATGAGCGACAACACCACGGCGGTGGCTTACATCAGGACAGGAGGCGGGACCCACTCCAGGTCTCTGATGGAGGAGACGTCACATCTTTTCCGGACGTACCTCTTGTTCGAAATCATTCTGGTACCCCGCCACATTGCGGGAGCTCTGAATGTTTGGGCGGACGACTGTTACGGAGTGCCCAAATTCCGAGCACGGAATGGAGGCTGGACCCAGCTGTGTGCCAGATGTTGTTTCAAGAATGGGGGTAATCCTCCATAGACTTGTTTACAACGCGAGCTAACTCCCAACTGCCATGCTTCGTGTCACCGTTTCTCGACGAGCAAGCATGGGCGACGGACGCACTCACGTTGAACTGGGTCAGACTACACGCGACCTATTTCCGCCGTTCAAGCTGCTGCAGAAGTCTGTGAACAGAGTTCATCTAGCAATTCGTGCTTGTAGCACCGTGGTGACCTGCAGCACCCTGGTTCACCGAGGTAATGGAGATGACCACGGCACAACCAAGGACGCTCCCTATAACGGACAGATTCCTGACGCAACACTATGAGAGGACGACCCATCAGAACCCTGCCATCCTAAATCTTCACGGGTGGCTACTCTAATGGAACACCTCAGGCAACAAGGTTTTTCGTAAAGGAGTAGCATCGAGGCTGATGGGGTGTCTTCGGGCGTCATCACAACAGAACTACAATGCCAAGTGGCAGAAGCGGGTTGAGTGGTGCAGTAAGAACAGTTGCAACCCCTGTAGACTTCTGGTAACAAAGTTGACGAGTTTCTTTGAAGCATTGTTTGTGAAAGGGTTATCACCAAGCACCATCAAAGGTTATAGGTCGTCCATCGATTCGGTTGTCTTCAGTACTATCATCACGAAGCTTGTGACGGCGTTTGAGATTGCATGGCCCAATCGAGTGACACGTTTTCCTAAGTGGAACTTGCCATTAGTACTTCAAAGTTTCATAGGCCCACCCTATGAACCAGCAAAGTCGTCCTCCATGCTGTTTTTGTCGCAGAAGACGGTGTTTTTGGTAGCCCTGGCGTCAGTGGCGCGTCAAAGCGAGATGGCAGCCTTTTCAAGCGACAGTGGACATATTCAGTTTGCTGACGATTGGTCGGAGGCGCATCTGACTTTTCCCGCACATTTTTGGGCGAAAAATAGCAAACCAGGGGTTTGTCGCTTAAAGCCCTGGGGCCATTGTTTCCACCGGAAGATGAGGAGCGACGGCAATGTCCAGTCCGGGCGCTCAGATTTCATCTGGATGCGACCGGGAAGAAGATCGAAGAGGATAGCAGCGGGGTCATAGGGGGACACTTGACTCTCCTTTTTCTGGACGTGGACAAGGACACTGATGCTGTATGACATACGGGTCTGTCTCCCGTGAAGATGGGAAAATGGATTTGTGCAGTGATCCGGCGAGCATATGAGACTGGCCCGAACCACATTGACATCCCGCCGGAGATCAGGGTGCACGAGTTACGGTCGTTAGCGGCCTCGTGGGCATATGGATGCGGAACTCCGTTAGACGAGGTAGTGTCGGCATGCTCATGGGCCCGCTAGACTACGTTCATCCGGCACTATTTACGTGACACTAGCGGATTGGCGGGGCAGGAGCGAAGGCGCGTGGTTGCAGGACAATCCTTCTGTGACTGTTGTCCCTGCAGTAGGGTTCGAGGTTGGATAGTAGTCGGAGGAGATCAGTGTGGTAGAACTCTGCTGTGATGTTCCGTTGGGATGTTAACAGGCACACAATGAGGACGTAAGACAGAAGATGTCGTTACGGACTCTTTGGCATGATGTACTGGACTGGATGGGAACCCTATCATTTCAATGCGTTGTCATACAAGAAGCAGGAAATGTGTACTGCAATCATAGAGGCTTATCACGTTGCTGCGATGGAGGAGACGATTCATACTGGAGCTGTACAAGCGCCGTTGACAAAACGCAGGTGGGTAATGAGATGTTTCTGTTGTTTCTGTTTATGTAGCGACCAAAGTGAGTTCTCCGGGTTCAGTGAAGTTGTGGGAATTCCCACCCCCAAACTGATAAATTCAGCAACATTACTGACGGTAAGTATTTGCAGGAAGTAAGAAACGAAAATTATAACTGGTAAAATTAGTTTTTACTTTCCTAAAATACTTACCTTCAGTAAGAACCGGCCCGCCTCCCTGCAGTCACTGAACCGGAGAGTTCAATAAAAGTGATGAAGGGACCAGTTGGGGGGCGTTGACGTCAGTAGGGACGTGCAGCACACCTGGCGGCAAAAGAGAAAAGCTTAGGGAGGGAATCTAAAATGGGGATTTTAGTTCATAATCGAGCAGCAAAAGTGTAAAATAGTGATTTTTAGCAACATTACTGAAGGTAAGTATTTTAGGTAAGTAAAAACTAATTTTACCAGTTTTACCAGTTAAAATTTTCGTTTTGTACAGTTAGTGGTCATAGTTTTATTGCTTCAGGGCAAGGCTGACGATCGCCAACCTCTTTTAGTTCTGTTCAATGAAGCTCCCATGCACGCAATATTTCATGCAGCAAAGTAAGTAGCATTTGTGTCGATATACTTTTGTCTAGTGAGTTTCTACTTTATATATGTGTCTTGTTTGGCCCATTTTTTTCTAGTGAAGCGGCTAATGCTTGCCTTGAGGAACGGCACTACATATTTCTTAAGCGACTGTGTCAGGTTTTGATTGGAATTGGTGGACAGCTTTGTTATCTGTGGGTGAGTACAAAAATGCTGAAAGTGTTTCGATTCATTATATCCAGTTTTAAGTAAGCTATTTATTATATAGCCAAACAAAAATATTTTGTCCTTGGGCAAAAATTTCAAAAATGTGATTTCTATTACAGTATTTTCAAATTTTCGACAAACTATTCACTTGATGTTAAAAACTGATCATGTCCTTTTCTCCACACAACATCATATCAAGGAACAGAAGGCACCTTTCTCTCTCGTCTTCCTGAATGAACAGAACAGCAGGATTCCACGAATTGATGCACTCAAAATCGGCTCTTGGTAATCCTTGTGTGGAGTTAGACAACGTTGTCTACAACTCTGCACCTGAGAGGGAAGGTTGGGAAGAGGCTCGTCACATGCTTTTCGAGAAACTGGAGGACGATTTCAGCCAACACCGGTGAGAACTAATAGCCCATCGGTGTTCCTGAAATTTAGAGGTTTGGAACATAACATAGATGGTAGAGAGGACGGTATGGAGGAGATCTCGATCAAGTTAATACTCTCTGTCTTTCACCTTAAGTCTCTTGGCCGACTTGTCAAACATTTCCAGCAGTAGGTAGTGTGGAAGGCTAGGGAAAAGAGCGGTGACATCAAACTAGACGAGCGGTTGGTCTTCAGTGATTCGCAGCTGATCAATAACCTCAAAGAGGTCTTCCGTGTTAAGGATGGACTGTTTGCCCCAGACATACATCCAAAGTCGCTTCATAAACATCCAGTCGACCTTCTTAGCCAAAGTAATGAGTCGAAGAGGGAATCCTTCTTTCTATTTGCCGCCGAAATGTATATTACCTGTTATTGTTAGCATTCTCGTTCTGTGAATGCGATTTGTTCTTAGAGATTAAAGTTATAGAGCCACCAGTGCCGCAAACCCTCGCACGCATGCGCACGCCTCGCTACATAAACTCTTGCAAGCGTATACCTGCATCTTTCCTTCTCTAGGGTCCAATCGGATCGGGCGTGTTCACCTTGCTCTAGGATCAACGACGATGGCGTTACTGTTTTTCTTCATTTCCCTTCGAGATGGCTCTCGCCAAGGGCGCACAGAAGGAGAGTTTGCCCCGGGTTAACACCCCGCCACCTTCGTCCTCTTCACCTGTGGCCCCTATGCCTCCTTTGCCGGGATTCTCAACACTTTTCATAGCTTACCAGGACCCACTGGATTGTCACTCTTCGCCCGAAGGATCATTGCACCCTTCACAGGGACATCTTTCGAAACCCGAAGGTGCTACTCTGCAAACTATGCCCTCTTTGCCTAAGTCTTGCAGTCAGGTGGCAGCCGCCGCTCCGGACCTTCTGATCCTTCAGAATGAGCTCTTCAAGGGGAAAGAAACTTATCCTTGCCTCAAACTTCACGTAAATAACCTGCAACGTTGTCAACAAACGAAGGACAAGTCATCCTTCGTCTACACCATTGGAACTCTTTCCTTAACTGTAGGTTGGTGTTCATTAGAACACCATTAAACGTAGGACAAATTATCAGTCGCCTATTCACTTCTCACCATCCCTGATAAACGAAGGATACAACCCATCAACCAATACAAAATGCCCTTCGGTCTTACAACTACCAAAAAAAAAAAAAAATGCAAACATTCGCTTTCCGTCAAAACTACAGAAGTTTGGAAGTGGCAACGCCCTTCGTCTCCCACTGCAGGACACGTGTTCTCTTCTACTTTCACATACTACATGAAAACACTCCCATTTCCAGCAATACCTTTCTACAACATGGAATCGGAATAGCCCACACTAATTCGTGAATCCCTTCAAACGGTGTCGTGGAGTTCTACACGAGTTGAAATCTCTACCCAATGTATCAAGATGGTATACCCTTCGGATATCCTTCGTGGCACACCGGAGCCACAAGCTTTGGATTCACCACCTTCAGCCTTCGCTGCCGTCAGTACCCTTCGGACGACAGGACTATCGTAGTCCCAATCGTAGGGACTACGGGTAAGGGTACAACTAAGGACTAAGGACTAAGGACTACAACTAAGGACTAAGGACTACAACTAAGGACTACGACTAAGGACTAAGGACTACGACTAAGGACTACGACTAAGGGTATGATAGGACTATCGTAGTCCCTTAGTCCTATCGTACCCTTCGGACGACAGGACTGTTCTTACTACCTACAGCACTTTTTCAGGAAGCATGCCGCCCACACCTGATTTTTTTGTCTAACCCCTTATTTCTTGTTGCTGGAAAAAACTATTACCTGTTATTTTTTGGATTAGTTCTTCGAATATTGATGTTGCCTTGGAGGTTTTTCGTTGTTCAGTAACCGCTGGCGCCGTAACCGGACTGCGCATCCATTGTGTGCAGCCCCTCGCTATATAAGCGCATTTGCGCATTCATTTGGCCATCCTTTTTCCTCCAGAGCGTGTCCACGCCGGTCTGTTTCCCAACAGTTGTCCCGAAGATCTTCTAGCCATGCTTCCTGAAGAAGAAGAATGTCCGACCTGGCTGCCGATGTTAAGGAGATTCTTCTCCTGCCCCTGACCGTGCTCGTTGTCAACTCTGGTGTTCTCGCACCCATTCTACAATCGACTCACGAATCCGAATGCCACGAATGAAGTCGCCAAAACTGCTGCATCTTCTCCTTTTCAAGCTGAACAGCATTCGCCCACCTCCAGCCTGATCTCTCCACTTTTGAAACTGATTGCCAGGCTGCTCGGAACCTATACAACGGTTTCCGATGTCAAAGCAAACGAATGCTTGCCGCTGATCACTTGCCCAAGGAACCATTGGATCTCTCTTCCCACTCGTCCAGAGGGGATCACTCCATTTCCCACAGTGAAGTAAATCGGATGATGGAACATGCTCTTGCCGTCTTTGGTCATCGCCATTCGTCCACCATGCCACCTCCTTCAATTACTCTCTGTCAAAGCCAAACTGACTGATGGCTGGGTTGCCACTACGTCCTCCTCCAGTCACAAGCGCTTTTTATTGGCTGACTGTCATTTCATTTGAAGAGACCCCGTTCCTCATCTTCGCACCGGTAGCTTTCGCCGATTGCAGCTGACCCAATTTTGGACAGTCCTGACCAAGATGGTTCGAATGTCGACTCTGCCTCCCTTTTGATTCAACAGATGGCGAATGCAAATGTCACCACGAAAGCAAATGCTTCAGTGCATCCAACCACGGATGCTAATGCTGATTCCAATCTAACGTTAACGAATGCCACTTGCCAAGTCGACGCATTCGTTTCCCAGATGTCCCAGCGGCAAACGATGCAATAGCCATTCCACTCGCAGACCTACTGAAAACGGTGGAAGAAGTAATTCTCGATTGCTTTCTCTACAAACCTTCCAAGTCATCTGATGTACCAATAATAAATTGTGGGTTAACAACAGGCTTTGGATTTGCCCTACGTGACAAAAACATCAACCAACAATCCCTTCTTGGCCAATCAACAACCTTGCTGACTTGCCTGCTCCACAATGGTGGCGCCATCTTATGACAGGTAGACCCACTTGAACTTGATATTGAGCTCCCTCCGCCTAGACCAGGCTGGGAAGCTTCCTTTTTCCGCCCATCTGGGGAAGGTGCATCTGCGACAAAAAACTTTGACACCTACCCCGAACCTGAATTTTTAACCGCAGCAATTATTATGGACTTAAAAACTGCTCTTCACACCCCCAAACGAGCTGAAATTTCCTCATTTGTGCTTTTTGACAATGACAAATACATTCGACTTGGCCTGAGGGCTGCAACGCAGGCCGACGTATTCAACACCGCAGTCAACACACTTTGCGAGAAACTCTCTTCCGGTTCATCACTGTCTGACGTCAGGGAACTCTCGACCATCTTATCTCAACTTTTTCAAAAGATGTGCTTTGCGACTTACCACGCAATGAACTGGTTCACTCGAGCATTATTCAACAACACCCTCCTAATGCGTAACATTGCATTAGGCACGGCTTCAAATCTCAATGACTGGACGAAACACAAGCTGCGCAACCAACCTCTCCATGAGTGCGACACACTGTTCCACGGGCAGATCCCCACTTTAGCCCATCTCAGCTGGATGTGTCCTGCAAACCAAAGGCATTGAAAAGCTCAGGCCATCCAAGAAACTTCCCAAAGCCCTACCACAACAAGCCTTTCCCCAACGAAAGAAGCAATGAAAATTGGTCAAAACCGAAACCTCAGTCGTCCAATGCTGACACCCGTTGCACGGATTCCAGCCAACCATTTCGATCTAACCAGTCCTTTCTATCGAACCAATCCACCCACACCTACTCGAACAAAAGCAAAGGCCGCAGCGAGAGAGGACCAACCCCTCATAAGAACAGTCGATACTCATCCACTGGCAAAAAAAGCTTCTCCAAACGGGACCAGTGACGCCATTCATCCACCACACCACCCAGGGCAGTGGGAGCTCGCTTACAGCTTATCAGCCTCGCCTTTATGTCAGCCGTGTCATTAACTACACAGTGGAGAACTTGCTGTGCTGAGTTGTGCCTCACCGCTAAGAAGAGTGGAAAGATTTCATTGATGCTTGGTGGAAATGGTGAACGACAAACAGATTGTACACAGTGGGAACACACAACTACGCAGTAGAAGGGTGGTTCATTAAAGATGAGTTGTGGAAGGTACACAGTAGAAATCTGTGCATAAAAATTAGTCAGGGTGGATCTTTAGTGTGAGAGACTATAGAGCCAAGCTGTAGATCTAGCCAGGCTCTCTAGAGCCTGTAGAGCCTGCTATTATTGCATTGGTTGTAGTGTTAGAATGTTGTGTGGTGTAGTTTATTTTCTAGAGTGGGCGCATGACCTCTGGTCAAGGCCCCAACAACAGTTTATTCCGCCCCAGCCGCCTGTCCATTTTCTGAAAATTCTCGTGCGCAAACAAACTCAAATAAACATGGCCTGCTGACCAATATGTTAATAAACAATAAACTTTCAAGTATTAAAAAAAAGTTTTTTATAGCCGACGAAAATATGCATTACCTGTTTTACATTAGCAGATGTCCCCATTGAGCTATTGATTCCCTTAGAACTTGAAGGTTGCCTTCCCTGCCGGGCTCGTACTCTACCGCGCATGCGTCGAGCTGCTTATATGAACCCCAGCGCAGCGGTAGTCGACATCATTTCTCCTAGGGTGTTCGCCGCGTGCGTTCGCTCTCGAGCTCCCCCGAAGACCCTGCCACCGCATACTGCCGCCCTCCGCGGTAGGCCTTTACCTCCATCTTCCACCATCCGCTTACCGAACGACTCAGCGGAGGTCGCCGGCTGTCTACCTTCCGCATACCTTCTGTTGCGGTTTACCTTCCCTCCGCATCTTCAGGCATGGACACTCCCAGGGCCATTCTGGGCCGGAACTCACCGGGTCCTTTACACCCGCGTCTGCCGCAAGCTGCCCCTCCGCAATCCCAGGATGCTCTCGCTTCCACCAAACCCCAGTGGCCATGTGACTTGCCTTCATCCTCCTCTTCGGTCCCGGGGAATACCCAACATCACTCCTCTGCAGGCCTTTTTTCCCAGTACGATGCCTCTTCCTCACATAGACCATCATCTGTCTTGGCCTTTCCATCCGCCTCCACCGGATTCGTACCGTCTTCTCCGCAACAAGATAGACCTAATCATGTTCGTCTCTCTCAGGCTTGTGCTCGTCATCATGGCCGCACACCTGTCGAACAGACTTCCCTCTTGCGACTGCCACGACAACCTCCGTCCGCCCCCTTTCCGGGCCTCACCTCCGTCTTCCCGTCAACTACACACAGAGGAGCCTTCCGCAAGTTTGGAGGACGGTTCACTGCTTCCCTTTCATGCCGGCATACCATCGAGTCGATTCCACACGCCTCCCAGCCTTCTCCTCAACTTCTACCGTCTCCCGTCACCACGGTTCCTTTGGGGACCGACGGTCCTCTGTCACCCTCTTTCCAACCACCGAAATGCGATCGACTTTCTGTCCCCCTTTCCGTCCTTCCAGAGAACTTATTCTTTGGACGAAGCCACCTCCGCCTTGCCTCCGGCCTCGCGAGCCTCCGCTGACGAGCCCGACTTGACCTGCAGCGAATCCATTTGCTCAGAGGTTCATTACACCATCCTCCGCCCCGCCTCACCTGACTTCCTCTACCTGTATCCGTGCTCACATCGCTCCATTCGCCACCATCCAAGGGTTCCCGGCATTACACCACTACCAGCCAAATTGCCTCCTGCTTCCAGCACGTCCTCCGTTCCTTCTAGGACCTTTCCAGGTCCCTCCTGCACGGACGATATCTCTCTTCCTCCCTCGCCTTCACATTGATAACTGCCACCACGAGCCTTCAGCCGGCATACATGTAAGGACGCATGTCATCCCCCCGACTACCTTCGGCTGCATCTCCCACGCCACCTTGCACCTGCTTCATCCTCCGCCAAACGGCAGCTTTCTACCTGCCTCTCACTCCTCACCACTCCACCAGAGGGCGCCACTTGATGCTCACGCGACCGTTACAATTTTCAAACTCGACCGCCGCTTTCCAACCGTCGTCTCTCCGCACCTCGCAACTCAGCCTTGGCGGACCTGTCATCTTCCGAGGCCTCCGATCACACTCCACCTCCGTCACTGGTTCTTCAGCAAGGAGAAGTCAATATTCCATCACCAATTGCCTGTAAATGCCCGGAATTTGCGCAACTATCGTCTAAACCCAGAACTGATCCACATCCATGCTGTCAGCGCCATCGCCTCTGTGACGGATTACAGTACAAATCCAAGGTCTGTGTCTCAATATCTCCAACTCGCTGGTCACTCATTAGGAAGCACCATCTACTCTCCAAACAAAGGGCTGATAGGGCCCGGCGTCAGAAGGCCGCAGCTGCCGCATCCTCGACGGAGCAACGGACCCCGCCTCCCAGCAAAGCTTCTGGGTCAACCAAACAGGTACGGGCACCATCCTCACGAAAACGTTCAGTCCCGGCATCACCAACATCGCAACCCGGTAGTTCCTCCGTACCTCCTCCCAAACGAAGCAAGACTGACTCACCTTCAGCCTCCGCAACGACTACTTCGGTGTCATCATCTTCCTCTTCCGCTGCAGGAACGAAAATTACTCTCCCTCCGGTCCTCGCACCACCCAGTGTCCAACACACCGTTTCGTTTCCACCTTCACATGCCAGCGTAATCCCGGCCATTCCTGGGCCTTCCGGTCTCCGACCTCCTGTCAGCATCCTAAAAAAAGACAAGTGTTCCAGCCCATTCTTCCGTCCGGATCAAGCTGGCCTGGCAACGTTTTGCCCCGTCCCTCCGTCTTCAAACTCCTATACCAACCTCCAAGTTGCCAGTTGCTTCACTTCCCCCTCAACAGGCTCCTCCGCTTCCGCCGGTTGATGCATTTCAAGTCGGACCTCCGCTCGCCCCGTTCCCTTCCGGAACCGTGCTTCGTGAAGCCCTAACGAGGGGTCTTCACCTTTCGGCCAGAGAACTGGAGAATTTAAACTTTAACATCGACTTCGTCTTACAATTCACCCAACAGTACACTAACGATTATGCAACCCTCCGCAACTCCCTGACAGAATTACCTGCCCTCCGACAGTCTGCTGCCACCTTGGAAGCGCTCCAAGCCGAAAACGCTGTCCTCCGCGCTACTAACGATGCTATAACAAATGAACTAGAAGTCGTCAGCAGGAAGTACTACTCCCAGCGCCTGAACTACGCCTTGATCCGGGCCCATTTCAACTGGGTGTCGCCCATCTCATCCTCACTGCCGTGGAGGGCATATTACTGCGCAAGATCGCGGACACGTCGTCCTCACAATGCTACCACCGCTTTCGGCACTCCCCCGTCGCCATTGACTGCAAGGACTACTGCTTCAACACCATCTCCTTCCTCCGCCCACTGCGCTGCTCCGTCACCGCTTCCATCACCATATCCGCACCCCTCTTCGACGGCACCAACCGCTACAGAAGACCCGACCAAGGCGTTCACTCCTCCACCTCCACCTCCGGTGTCATCCGACGGAACCTCCGTTCCCTCCACATCACAAGTCCTTCCTTCCACACCGCCGAACAAGCAGCCTTCTTCCATGTCACCTGACTTAGAACTTATCTTACCTTCAATGCACTCCGCTTCTTCACCGCCGCTCCCCGTGCCTCCGACAGATTCCTCGGTACCACCGGTCGCTATCAAGCCATCACCAGCCTCTCTTTGGAAAACATCAAAACAAAACCCTCCACTACCTGGCTTCTCCAGTTACTCCGTACGGCAATTTGATGACGCGCCATCCTTCCTCCCGGTTTTTCACGGCATCCACCCTAATGTAAAATCAGCAGATGGCGACTTGCCCTGTTCCCGTTGCCGCTCCAAGGCGACGTGGGTAGCCTTTGGCTTTCGACTTACACCGGACTAAAAACACCTCCCTTCTTCTACCTTTCTTCAAGAAGCCCTACCTTCGGCGAGGTGTCCGCCCGTGTCACCCCCATGGATCTCATGCGCATTCCCCTCGCCGACGTTACCTCCGGCCCACTCCCCCCCACCCTTTCAACGGGTGGTCCTCCGGTATCAGTTTTCACTTCACGTCCGGGCCGGACGTTCTACAAGGACCTTTTTTACTCAAAATAAAAGAGGGACTTCCTGTCTTCACCAAAGCTTCTCCCGGTTCTTCCGGACTACTGCTGTGTTCTTCGCTCCATCACGACACCACTCTGACCTACCCCTGGCCCTTTGGCTAGGGCTTGACCAACTCCTGGCTCTGCATGTGTCTCCACAAGATCATCCTGCCACCTCACCGTCGCTTCTATCCTCCGCCTCCCGTAAGGTAAGAGGCTTCATGTATTATATGTTTTGATCTCTTTACCTTGCCCCTGTATGAATTGACCTCTACATGCGATGACGTTCTATAACCATACTTGAAATACCTTAATAGCTATTAGCTTTACCACATCCCCAATCTCACTCTTACCGGACGAAATTGGTGCAGTTTGCACCTCCGCTCTGGCTACCGCCTCCGTCCTGACGGGCGCCTCCGCCCCGAGTGAAAGTGGTTGGGTCTGCAGATTGGTCTTCATCAGGTCACACAGTGCTTGGGGGTTGCCGTCTCGTACCGCGGGAATCTGGTCTCCGCTTGCTGGAAACACTATGAACCTAGCCCCCCTCTGGGTTACAAAGTCTGCTAATGTAAAACAGGTAATGTTTATTTTCGTCGGCTATAAAAAGACTAAAATTGCAGGGTCTGCACCTGCTTAATTTTAGTTTTTATTGCCTAACCGAAAAGATACATTACCTTTACTCCCGCCCAAGCCTCTCCACCATGAGCTAGGTTATGGTAGGAGGAGAAAAGATGTCGACTACCGCTGCGCTGGGGTGTATATAAGCAGCCCGACGCATGCGCGGTAGGGTACGAGCCCGGCAGGGAAGGCAACCTTCAAGTTCTAGGGGAATCAATTGCTCAATGGGGAAATCTGCTAATGTAAAACTGGTAATGTATATTTTCGGTTAGGAATAAAACTAAAATTAAGCAGGTGCAGGCCCTGCAGTTTTAGTCTTTATCTTAGAATAATGACTATTTTGTTTTAACAATGTGTCCTTTTTTTCTAGTATAATTAAATGGTAATATTTTTTAATTTAAATTTCAGGGGAGTGTGGATAATATTGGACAACCAGCTCATTTCAAAATGTATCTAGATGCAATCTTGGCTTTTACTTATCATCCTAGTCTTGTAAGTATAGAATTATGGTAGTCATCTTGCTTTTTGAATGCTAGCCCGTAGTAGAGCTTCAGGTATCCTGAAGGTACAGTTCCATCCGAAAGTAAATGAACATGGCCTTGTTGATGCAAATGCGTGCTGTAACAATCCAAAAATCAAGCTAGTAGAGACCACTGTTGAAACTTTCCATTATTCGAGGACGGTGTATGGTGCTCAAAGAACGTCAAAATGTCGCTTAGGAAAAGAATTACAATAACTGACTGAAGAAGTGATTTCACTAACAAATTGCAATTTGAAATTCTATAGAATTTATGTTTTAGGGCTATTATCTCTTGTTGCAGTATTTAATTTTTAATTTTTTCTATTAGTTCACTGGAATTAAAAGAGTAGATTACCTTCTCACTAATTTCGTGTGTCCCACATAGGGTTGAGTGACTTAGCAAACCCGTCACACATCATTGGGGAGTGAGGAGGATGAGGAAAATTTAATGTATTTTCAACATTTTTATACGTTTAAGCAAACATTGCAAAACTGAGTCACACAGGGATGATGCCAATACGGAAACGAGCATCTTCAAATAATAATAAGGAGCAACTTTCTGAATTTGAAATCTAATGCCAAGTGAGAACAAATGAGTCCTATTTTTGAAATTTTACTCGGAGAACTTCGATTCTCCTGCGAGAACAAGTTCTCTGGTAGAATCACCATTTTACCTTAATAAACATTAAGTAAATTCGCAGGGGTTACAGAAAATTATGTCTCGTGGCTTGTAAAAGCCGGATGTAACTTTTACGAAAGAAAGGGTCCACGTAACTTTTCTTGGCATGCATTTTTAACAAGTGGGATCCAAGTTAAGTTAGCACAAAATAAATAATTGGTATTTTTATTTATTTTAATGAACCAACAGCCACAACTCACTACTAAACTGAGCAGCCCAACCATATTTCTGCGTGTATGACATACAAGGAAGATCGTACTTCCTGGAGAAATAGTAGCTAAACAGAAAAAAATTTAAAAATAGGCTAATTTGTTACAGGCCAGTAACGAACCTGAATTTAGGTAATAACCAAAGCTTTCCCACACCACGATGGGGGGGCTTTGCTTGAGTGATAAATTACGACCTTCCTTACGCCTTCATAAAGGTAAGAATGGGATAAAACACTAAATATTATTGGCACAGCCATTACTGCTATAATCATCAGGCTCACACGAAAGTTTTCAGGTGTTGCTCCCATGCTTCATTTCAGAACCATTATAATCAGGTCACCCTACTGTCAAAACAAGTGAGACCAGGAGCCGTCAAGCTCCGTTGCTGACATGATCACTCAGTGTATGTAAGCTAGTTAGGCTAGTTGGGTTACCAGCCTGCGCAATAGGTGAACAGAATTTTGAAAATTATATGGGAGTAAAAATTACCTGTTAAACTGGATAGGGGTGAAAAACTGCTCAGTAAATTTGATACGAGACAAAATTGTACTCTGTGACTTCGAGGAGGATGAAATACCACTGGGAAAATAGGATAGGGGCGAATAATTACTTGTTAATTTTGATTGGGGCGAAAAACCTCCCGTAAATTAGACAGGGGCATAAAATTGCTTGGTAAATTCGCTGGGGCGAAATACCACCTAGTTGGATGGAGGAGAAAATCGCTGGGAAAGGTGTGGGGGAAAATTTGCTGTATGTCTTCCCAGAAAAAACTTTATATCTTCTGCCAGGTATTTCTTTGCAGTATTAACGAGTTAAACTTTACAGTGATGACGGAAGTGTATAGCTCTCCCTTTGAGTCAACAACTTGTTACTGCCTGGCTACTAAACGTGATTTTTGTGCTGTAAACGGTGTGACATCTGTACTCAGTTCATCTTGTTACGTCCTTTAAAATTTGTATGTTCCTTTAGTACTGGCTTATAGTCAAAGTAGTTAAGATACTACACTGGCATTTCCTGAATGTCATGGAGTTCACTTTCTAAGCTAACTCAAATCGCTTCACTTCATTGCCTATGCGCCATTGTCTTTCATTGCCTGCTATGGGGTGCCAAACACTAAATCATCCCTCTTGTCGTCTATTCATCATCATTTTCATGTGGAGGTGATGAAGGGCTAAGGAGGCGTCAGGCCTGCCTGTATCCTGATTCAAAAGGGACAGCCGATAGCACCAAACCAAATCAAGTAAAATCACCCTGTGTTGGTTAGTGTCTGTCTGTTTGACTCTATCCACCATAACTGCTGAACGAATTATCAGATTCATTGAAAGTTTTCCATATAAAATAGCAAGGACTTTTTGTTTGTTATTAGTAAATGCAAAAAATAATTATTTTCTATGTGCCATGAAAATATACATTACCTAAAATTTTTATGCATAACCTTCCTTTGATGGCTCATTTTTCCTGGAGAAGAAGTTGGCTTCAATTCCGTGCTCACAGCTCCCCATTCCATCGCGCATGCGCGTGGACCTCTATATAAGGAGCTGCCTCAACAATGGGCGTCATTCTTTCTTTCTAGGCGCCACGGCGTGTAGTTGTCTCCCTTGGCTCTCCCTCTTCAATCGGTGTCCGTTTAGGATTCCACATGGACATTGGACACCCTTCTCCTGAATTTAATTTGGCGGCATCTCTTCAGCCCGTGTTCTACAGCACGAGGCTCGGACACCAACAGGATTTGGTTTCCTGTTAGGAAACCACGGACACCCGGACACTCCCTACAGCTTGCTCTCTCAGTTTCGTTGTATTTTCACACACACGGACTCCTGCTAGCAACTCGCACGGCAGCTCAAGCAATCGACCAAGCACAAGGACGACATCCAAGACACAAGAACTACAAGACCACCGACCGGGATTCGGTCTCCTGTTCTAGAAGGAGGAGGCCGGACTCCCGGATTCCTTTTGCAGCTTGTTCTTTCCATTTCACGTACCCCTGCAAACGGACTCCTGCACAACACAAGGCTCGGACACTAACGGGATTTGGTTTCCTTTTAAGAAACCACTGACTCCCTGACTCTTCCTACAGCCTGCTCTTTCAGTATCATTGTGTTCCCACACGCACGGACTCCTGCTAAGCAGCTCGCACTGCGGTTCAGGCGATCAAGCAATCAAGCATTTGGGCAACGTCCTAAACTCAAGACTACATGACCACCGACCGGGCTTCGGTCTCCTCTTCTGGTATCACGGACTCCCGGTCTCTGTTTTGCAGCATTGTCCTTTCCGTTTTACAGACTCCTGCACTCGGACTCCTGCAGGCGGATTCCTGAACACTGACTCTTGCAAGTGCCAATACACTGAAGCAGCTCGGGCGACCAAATACCCAGGCGTTCGGACGGACGCCTCAAACTCAACGACTATCGGACCTTCAACCAAGATTCGGTCTCCTTTTATGGAACCACGGGCTCCCGATTTCCTTTGACAGCTTCCTCTTTCAGTTTCGTTGTGTATTCACACACACACGGACGCCTACAAATGCCAGTACATAAAAGCAGTACAGGCAATCAAGCACCAAGTATTCGGATAATGCCCAAGAGACTTCTAGACTGTGACTGAGATCCGGTCTTCTCTTCTGGAATCACGGAATCCCTTTGCAACTTGCTATTATGATTTTGTTGTGTCTTTACACACACTGACTCCTGCAAACTCCGGAACACTGGCACAGCACTGGCAACCAAGCACTCGAGCATTCGGACGACACTCAAGGCTCGACGACTGACAAGATCATCGACCGAGACTCGCTCTCCTTTTTTTGGACCACGGATTGCAGTCCATCCGGCTTCTTCTTGCAACCTGCCCTTCGATTCCGTTGTGTCTTCACTCACACGGTCTCCTGGAAGGGTCCTTGGATCCCCCAATCCCTCTGACAGCTTGCTTCTTCTGTTTCATTGTGTTTTACACAGACGAACTCCTGCCGGCACCAGTCCACTGAAGCGCAGGCAACCGAGCGTTCAACCGACACCCAAGACTCTACGGCTGATTAGAAGACTCCGGATTCCCGGACTCCTCTTGTAACTTATTGTGTCTCTACACAAACGGACTCCTGCAGACATCACTACACGGCGACACGGACAACCAAGCAGCCCAGCCTTCGGTAGACGCCCAAAACTTAACAGTCCGACAAGACCTCCGACTATGATTCGATCGCCTCTCATGGAACCTCGGATTCCCAGATTCTTGTACAGCTTCGTTGTGTCTTTACACACGCACCGATGCCTGCATTCAGCAGAACATTGCAACACGGACGCCAAGCAACCAAGTATTTGGACAACGCTCGGGGCTCAACAGATCCATCAACCAAGGTGCGGTCCCTTCCTTTAGGGACCTCGGTCTCCCTGATTCTCCTGATGGCTTGTTCTGTCAGTGTCACCGTGTTTTTTACACAAACGGACTCCAGATACGGAAACACGGACACCGGATAACGAATTAAATATACGGACAGCACTCACAGCAGAAATCAACAGGTCCACAGATCGCGATTCAATCTACTCTTCTGTAACGGTGGGTTACGCTCACCTTGTTTCTTTTGCTAGCTGACTTTTCGGTTCCGTGGTGTCCTTCCACGCACGGACTCTTGCAACCACTGCTACACAGCCATCCGTGTTCTGCTCTACCGACCGTTCTGCTCTCGAGCCCTCTATCTCAGAGGGCCTCCCTTGGACCTCCGCTCACGGACTCCCAGCTTCTTGAATCTTCAAGAGTCAACCAAAGACACCACAGCTTTCCTTAACAACCTCTCAACGATTGTCTTCACATGTGATGGACTCTACACCCTAGCAGCTCCCGCCAACTATTCAGCTCATTAGTGGCGACCGAACTTCGCTTCTCGGATGCCTCTCTTCTCCCGAACCACGGTCTCCCAGACTCTGACTTCTCCTTGGGACTTTCAAGAGGACCATGATACACCATGAAGCTCTTCGCAGCCTCCTGCCTCCGGACTCCCACAACAGTCCTCGCCAGTGGCAACCCTTGTCTTTCGGACACCTTTTGAATCTCAACCCACGGCCTCCTGCACCCTGGGTACACCGAGCAACATTCACAGTAAACACTGCGACATGGAGCAAAGTTTACACTCTTCCTGTCTCCTGCCTTCGGTCTCCGATCTCCGGACAGAAGCTTTCAAAGCAACGATAACACTACAGCAGCTGTAACTTGTCAACCGCTCTACTATTCCGGCCAATTGGGCTCGATTAGTAATACATAACACAGATGAAACCTATTCCCGTTGTCTTTTGGCCCAAATGTCAGACTGTCTGAGTGAGAATTCAACCTTGGACCTTTAGAAAAATTCAAGCATTACGCCAAGCCTATGAGTCTTATTGAATTTTTTAACTGATGCAGAAAAACTGTTGTTGCAGTCCTGACGGGCGATTTTTTATTAGGTGATTGTTATCATTTAATATTCCTTTGAGTTAATAAGGCTATGAAACAAAATTGTTTGGTTTACAGGTATGGTTGTACATTCAGGCTGCTCCCTCAGTGAGAAAATTTGAATCAAATCAAGTATTAGTTTCAAACTGACTAATACAGAGACGGAGACAGAAAAAGGCTACTAAACTATGTTGTTTGTTACCGTAAGTTCGTTTTATGGATAAAAAGCATTTTAAATGAAGTGTTAGATAAACCGAAGGGCGGAGAGGGGCGCCCCCCCCCCCGGAGGATTTACCAAAAAAAAATGTGTTAGCAGTCATACGCGGGCATTTTGTATTTAGCTCCTTTTCACTGGTATTGCCTCATAATGTTAAACAAGATGAGCCAAGACTGCAATTAGGGAATGGAAGGTAGGGGGGGGGGGGGGCACCATAATGGAGGGGGCACCGAACATATCTAATAAGATAATAAAAAAGAGAGATAGGATGAAACTATAAAAAAAAAGGGGCGGGATACCTAAGAAAAAAGACCCTTGAGATGCGCATATTCCAGTTTCAAAGTCAGTGGCAGAGTTCAGCCTAGGTGCTTGAAGAACCCAGTGTCTATCACTGGAAATGGGACCACAGAACATTAACTGCCAGTGTGAGAGACTATCGGGGTTCTTCAGCGACGATGGGATCTACGATGGACCCCCTACACCTTCGGCTCTCTGTGGTGCAACGGAAGTTTTCAGATCGAATTGCCAAGTTTGTTCCATTCCTTTACTAGATTTCTTTCAACCTTTATAAATGAAAAGTCTAGTAATATTCACACCTAGTTGTACTGACCACCGAATCATACACTCGTAATTTATGTCAGATGACGTAAGGTTCGAGAATAAATAAATAAATAAAAATAAATAAATATAAATAAAAAATACAAAAAGAAAATATATGTAAACTACCGTAAATTGCCTAATAAACACCCTGGCTTTGTTAACGCCCCCCCCCCCCTCCAATCGGTTTTTTTTTGTCAATCGTGAAATTGACTAAAAACTTTAAACGTTTAAAGAAATCAACGTATTATCCCTTTAAATCTTGGTTGTTCTGCAGCAAAATTAACGAAAAGATTCAT
>JAHWFP010160889.1:0-15206 GCA_023313725.1 Lithobius niger | reverse complement strand
GGATTACTAGGTTGCAGCACACGGCCAACATGCTGGGGGATGAGGATGAAAAGCCCAGTAGCCAGAATGGGCAAATTGTAATCAAACCCAAAAGGGGATTCAAACCACCAAACATCCTCTAAGCAGCCACCCCGGGCCCGGTTTGTCCGGATGTCCCTTCACCTCTTTCCGACTAGTGCTTGCGACGGGTGTTAAACCTGCCCGCCATACACACCGTAGGCGCACTCGCAAACCGTAGTGTTGAGGTTGCTAGTGTTCAAGACGGACTAAAAAACCCTCCGCCATGCAGATCCTTGGCACACTAGCAGACCGTGACCTTGGGTTCCCTTTTAGTCGCCTTCTACGACACGCAGGGGTACGGTGGGCCTATTCTACCCCCAGCCCACAGGGGGGAAATGCTCTATGGATTGACGTATGTATATTCAAAGTAATATAATTGTTCAAGTATATTATCATGCCACACTAAAACCCAACACTATTTAAATAAGGAAATATCCAAAAAAGCAGTTTACTATGGTATGACCGACCGTAATCAAACAGGATCTAAAACCCAAATTTGTTTAATAGCTTCTTTGCATTCAGCGTCTCTAGCTTCTGCATTGCCTTTCTTTTTTTTCTATTTAACTTTCTCCAGAACTGCAAGTTCATTGCAATATTTAACTGCCACAAACAGTTTCACTCTAGCGAACAGATTTAGAGCCTTGTCTAACCTTTCTTGACAACCAGAAAACCATGTGAAGTATGAGTAAGCCAGTGCCCTGAAGTATTGCACTATCCATTTGCCCACATTTGGCAAAGACAAAAGGTTTTGGAACACGGCTTCCTATTTACCCAAGCACTTTACCCACTCTTTATTTAGCACTTTCAGAGATTCTATTGAAGCAGTGCTGTCTGCAGTGTACTGCTTCATCAACAAAAAGGTTTGTTGTTCACCACAGAACTCTTTTGTGGCGTGTACGAAGGAGACACTTGTCAGACTCGCTGTGATTAGCCAGCAACGTATTTCTTTACGACTGGGCTTAAATCTTCAATAGGTGGTGTTGGGTTCTTCGGTTTGTTCCTTTGAAGCTCCTCGAAGTCTAGCAGAAATGTTTCAGGTATACCCTCGCAGTTACCGTCATCACTGCAGAAATAATAACCTGCATCAGAGACTGGCGGAAGTGTTCAGCTAAAGGGTGAGCCCTGAAACCACCCCATCAACGTACAACAGAGAATGCATTTTTAAGCCCATCTTGGTTTAGGTTTCGTGTTGCCAAGAAACGCATGTTGTTAGGACTTGTGTGTAGAACCTTCAACAGCTGGATGATAAAATTTGAACTAAAACACCGTTAATACACCGTGCTATGCCACCTTTGGCAACGACTAAGTCCATGTTCTTGAAAACTTCAATCCTTTTATTCATACATATCCTATGGCAGCTGTGTTGCTTTAACATGCGCCTGTTTATTTTGCGGTCATATTTGGATGAGGAGTTGCAGCAGTCAAACAAGTTATCAATTTGTTTGATGAAGGTGCCAGTTTGGAGGGTGGAATGTGGCATTTTATTTTTGCAGCAGTGAAGGCCATTAAAGCCGAAAAAAGATAGTGCCTGCTTAGTTTAAGCTTCATTTTCTAAAGTGACGGCACACTTACACGTTTTTTTTGTTTGCAGTGTCTAGCTTCAGAAGTTCACGCAAGGTGCCCCAGAAAATCACATTTCTGTTCAAGAGTATATCGTATTTTTTAAATTGTTACTAAGGCTCTGTAGGAGGTGCGGAACGTCATATAGAGCAAAAATCTTCTTCTGCTCAAATTCGAAGTGGGGGGGGGGGAATTGAGGCTTAATGGCGTGTCGACAACTTGGTCATTAGCGCCAACCTCAGTCACAGTGCACTGGTCCGGGTTGCCACTGCACCACACATTACAGAGAAAGTAGGGGTGCCTCCTCTGTGATCTCCATATTATTGAAGAGGCTATGATTGCTTCGACCTTGGTCACACACAATGGCCATAACGTTTACCCCTATATCACTCAGAACTGTTAGCTAGTTTTTCAGAAGAGATCTCACAGTCTTGACATTGCTCTTCCGTGATGAGAGTGCGTAACCTAGGACCTGGTTCCATTTTTTGGCTAAGCCACGCACCATGAACACGAGGCTTTTATCAATTATAGTTGTCGTTCAATTTTTTTCATCAACTAGGTAAATCTTTATGCTCATTTCATCAAATGAGTAGTTCTTTTACAAAATTTTCCACCTATTGACTAATAACACAGTCCTACACTAGCTATTTCAATTCTGAAAGTGAAAACTCATTCATCCCGTGTTTACTGTCTGTCTAAAATACTCATTAATTTCCAAAACTAGCTCAGTCAAGGAATTGAGTTTGTCACAACAGAGGGTGCTGTTTTCGAGAAGCCCTCCCCCCCATGGATCCTGAGTACACAAATGCAGTTTCTGAGGATTCTAGGGGCAGAATACGACTTAGGAGGCCTGAATTGTGGAAAAACAACTTAAACAAAAGTAAAAGATACAAGAGTGTGGGTAAATCTCCAAAACTGGAATGGGACAGAATAATCCAATGCACAGATTAACCGAAAATGAAGCATTCCATCATGGCCAAAAAATGTGTGCTGTGCTAGTTAACTCTATTGTATTTTTGTAAGTATTTTTGTATTCAAAATGAACGTTTTGGGACAAATTTAATGCGCCACAACAATATAAATAAAGCTATAAATGTAATTTTGTTGCAGAATTCTTTACAAGAGGAATAAAACGAGTCAAGACTTGTACCTTACACAGTATATGAAAGCAACATAAGCTGCTCGAAAATCACCTGTTGTCATCACGTATTATGTGCCTAAAAAATGTGGAAATATAGTTTGTGCTACCGCATTTTTTTGTGGAATCACACAGACATCAAGAGACAGACTAACTAGGCTGGGAAGGAAGCATTACACAATGATCTCCCGAAAGAAAAAAAGATGTGGGGCTCGCATTTCTGCTGCAATGGCATAAGTCACAAAATCCATTTAACCATATTGAATCGTTTAAATGTTGTGAAAGTCATTATGGCAGAACTAAAAGTAGGAAGTCGTATCTTCTTCCGCAGCTAACAGTAAGTATAAATGGTGAATGTGGAAGGAAGGACAGCGTGTCCTTTCAAAACTTGTTGCTGCATATCATAAGTACCACACTGTATTTTGCTCTAAATTTAACCTTGGGTTTGGCAATCCTCGACAAGACACTTGAGGATTCTGCAAGGAAAGCACTGCAAAGTTAAAGTTGGCTACTGATTCAGAGAAACAAATAAGTTGACAGCTAACATTTTTTTTTACCAATTATGAGGGAAAAAACCAGCAGCTCCGTAAATTTAGTGTCAGTGATGCATTTTACACGCGTTAAGTTTGGTTATACAACCTCACTATTATGCTACACGAGGCAGCACAAACAAAAGAAAACACATCATGGTTATGTCTGGGGGGGGGGGGGATTGAGGTTTAATGGCGCGTCGACAGCTACGTCATTAGCGCCAACCTCAGTCACAGTGCAGTGGTCCGGATCTCTTTGATTTTTTGAAACTGCAAGAAGCAAGTTCGTTTACAATGCGTTTATTTTCAGATTCTTGTTCAGGACAGAACAAAAACACGCTAACGATTACTACAGTGTCTGCGTTTGTGCAAAATAGCAAAGCCTTTAGCAGAGCCGATTATTACTTCCCCATCCATGGCCACAGATACATGCCTCCAGCTAGAAT
Source organism: Lithobius niger (assembly GCA_023313725.1). Taxonomy (NCBI): domain Eukaryota; kingdom Metazoa; phylum Arthropoda; class Chilopoda; order Lithobiomorpha; family Lithobiidae; genus Lithobius; species Lithobius niger. Next base: position 11,472 of record JAHWFP010160889.1, on the reverse strand, counting down.
GTTTGGCCGCATAGACAAAGTGTTCCGGACGCCACATAAAAATCATTGCGCTCGAAGAATATCACACAATTTTAAGTGATCATGTCACTGTGAAAGCATTAGGGAGAGATAGGGAAGTATTTAATTTTAAAGACCAAAGCAAGAAATTCGTAAAGTGAAGATGCCTTTCAATCATCACGACGAGTTTTGTATTTCAAACCTAATGGGGGAAATTCGAGTACAAAATGAATGGCGGAAATTCGAGTACAAAATATTTATTTAGTTGTGACCCGACTATTGTACCATAAGCACCAAAGCAATTTCTGAGATGTTTCAGACATTTTTGGAACTAGCAACACTGCTCCCAAAGGTGTCTCATATGAAACTAAAAAAGGCCCATGATGGAAAGAAACGTATCAAGTTTTTTGATGTCCCTGATAGTGCAAAGGAATTTTATGACAATATCTTGAACTTGGCTGTTGGTCCCTATGTAGACGGGGTGGATGGTAACAGTGATGTTAAAGAGTATTATGATGATGAGCCTTTTATTTAAGACTGGTGGAAATGTGTTGTAAAATATTTTGTAACAGTTTTCTTAAATGAGCAAGTTTGGAAATAATTTTGTAATAAAGTCCATTTTTTAAAGTAAAATTATTTTCTGTACAACAAAAACCATACTGCACCCAAGTACAGTATTGGACAATGAAATTTAGACAGTTCAGAAGGGGGGGAAGTTACGAAGTTATGAAATTCAATAAACGAATAATAATAACCGTAAAATACATGCAATACTATATCTCCTATTGCAAGTGAAAAAAATAAAATTTGTTCAACACAAAATTAAGTCAGTCAATCACATAAACTGCAAATCTCTATTTATGGAATCTGGATAGGCCAAGAAAATGTGGTGGTTTATTCACAGTCTCAGAAAAAAATATCCTTAAGCATGACAAAACCTATCTTTAAAGTCTTAAATTAACTTTAAAAGTATTCCCCCATATAGTTATAAATAGAGCAATAGTTTTTAAATTGATTTTGTTTTTAAATGTCAATTTGGGGTTTTGTTTTAAAAAAAAACATATAAAAAAAATTTAATTTACAAAAAAAAAACCCCCGCAAAGCCCCCCCCGGGGGGGGGGGCCACCTGGTAAAAACAGCCAATAGGAAAAAAACGAAGAGAAAGATTGCCGTGGAAGAAAAGCCCAGGAAAAAAGGAATGGACAAACAGCCGAAGGAATAAAAAAAAGCTACAATAAAAAAGACACTGGAGATCACTGAAGGAAAATAGCCAAAGTAAAACAATCCGAGGAAAAAAACTGAAGAAAGAAAAAGCAGAAGGAAAAACCTGTTTCCTGGTGAAATTTATTACTTAGATTTGTTTAATATCTTTGTATTGCGTGGTGCATGGCAACCCAGACTACTGCACTGTGGCTGAGGTTGGCGCTAATGACCTAGTTGTCGACGCGCCATTAAGCCTCAATCCCCACCCCCTCTAACCCATCCTATGAAAACAAAACATTGAAGAAAACAGTGAGCAGTTTAAGTTTCCATCGGTTTTTTCGTGGCTTCTTTATCCTTTGACTTTTTTTCGGATGGCCTTTTTTTTCTGTAGCTTCCAATTTAACTTCTTTGCCTTGCGTACAGCGAATTTGATTTCAACGAACGCAAGCCCCTACCACCTTTTTTATGTATACAGTATATATGTATTTGGTTGGTTTGGGGCGGGGATTGTCCAAGCCTTCACCCCCCCCCCCCCCCTTCAGTGATTCCGTCGCTGGTTCAGTCAATAGTTAAAGGTAAAAGAAAACTAAGCCCAATGTTTCCCGAATTTTCATTTGCAGCTTGCATTTTGTCGGTGAATACTAGTTACCGAAGTAACATCATTAAAGCGAAAACCATCACTATTTTCTCATACCCACGAAGGATGGGGGGATTGAGGGTTAATGGCGCGTCGACAACTTGGTCATTAGTGCCAACCTCAGTCACAGTGCAGTGGTCCGGGTTGCCACTGCACCACACGAAGGACTAAAGTGCATTACGTCAATGTTTAAATCGCACTAAGCCTTGCCTTATCCAGACTAAATCATTAAAGCTCTGTCTGCAAATCGTCGCTTCCTTAAACCGTCTTTACCCGCGTGCGAGAAATGAACTCGTTGTCCAGAAGTGTCTAACAGCTAAAACGGACTTAATATCGTAATTATTCGTCTTAACAGTGTATCATTCACTCAACCTGCCGCAAGAAATATGCATATTCGTCTTTTCTGAAAGCAATATCTTAAAACAATCGAACTTTCGCAGCCATTCACGCCCTGAAGTAAGTAATCCACAAAGGAGTGTAGCACAGAAGCCAACATTTTTCTGTCTCAATTTCATTGTCTAATACTGTACCTGTTTAAACACCCTACATTTTGACCCCAAAACTATTATGGTTGGTCAATAAGTTCAATCTGGAGACTAAAAAGTGAGCTTTTCTCAAAACGAGGTCTGCGCAACTGGGCGAGTTTTGGAAAGAGCTCTTCAAATGACAGTAAGCATAAACGCTCCATAGGAGTCAAGAATCCACGGTTTCTTTTAGGACATATTTAAGTTTTGGAGGCGGCACTGTAGTGTGCTGTGCATGGAGAAGGAGGAGCAGCAGAGTTTTCACAGCAAGCTTTACGTTTTGGGACTGGAGTGGAGTATAGTTATGGCTTTATCATGAGTGCTCTATCGGCGTTGTTTATTTATTTGTACTGCATTTAACTTTACTTGTGTTGGGCCCAGAAAGGAATTTATTGCTTAGTTTCAGAAAATCTTCCATTTCATCTCCTGTGCATTATGGGCTTGCGGGCACGCCATTTGGGTCCTTAGGCGAGCATTGCGTGCATTTCAGGACAGCCAAAATACTGAAAACTTGTCATTCATGAGGCTACGTGTGTTTTGTAGTCGGCATATGCTTCGTCGATCACGCGTTCCACACTATCTCAGGGCAGGACGTGTGTTCCTTGGTGGCACAGTTAATAATGTTAAGAACCAGTTAGACTAATATTTCGGAAAAAAAATAGTGTGACCAAACCAGTTATATATTTTCTAGATGTACTTAAGATTTCATTATAAAATGCCTTTACACAGTTAGCGTTAGTTGATAGTTTGCGGTTGAATCTTGACAAATAAATTGAAAGGTACAGGAACTTTAAACAACCACAGGGGTATGTTGTAATGGCCTATGCCACTAAAATGGAAGAATTAATTGTCTGTGGTGTTAGTCCCACACACAGTAAAAAAATTCCGCAGACATTAACACAGCCTTAAAGGATGCTGCATTGATACAATGCACGATGCACTTTGCGTTAGGATTAATGGAGGTATTACAGGAAAATCCACCTGAAATGACAGAAACTAAACAGTTTGCACTTTTGGCTGAACATAATATATAATCGATACACCTAAAACCATACACAGAGTGTGTAATACTTCCAGTGCAGGACACAAAATTTAAAGGTGAAAGCCACAACAGATGAGAACTTGGAGGGAAACCCAATTTGTACAAGGATTAAGGAATTAGGGAACAAATATGGAGGCACAAACCCAATGGTCAAACACAAGACTGGGTGGTCTGGAAAATGATACAATAAATCCGAAGCACGGATTGGTGTGATTATGAGGGTGCCTGGTGGGGGGGGGGGGGGTGCCGTGCAGTTAGGCAAGTGTGAGGCATTGAGAGAGAGAGCGCGAAGCATAGCATCAGTTCAGTTAAGTGTATCGTAGTATCAAGTAATAAATTAAAGTTATCGTTCTAAATTGTGTCTGGAGAAGTGTACTTGCACACAGGATTGATCATGGCTGTGGCTAGCGAAGAGTCATCATGTCCCCGATGTGATGTGTGAAAGTGAGGACGTCTTTGTGCTCAAACAGCAACAGGTTCATGGAGTGCAGCGGATGAAGGCATGCTGCAACATACGTTCCACGTTCCGACTCATCGGGTTACGAAGTCTGGCAGGGTGGTATGCAACGAAAATCATTTTTGGAACTACCATAGGAAGACCCGGGTCAAGAAAAAGGAGACGGAGACTTCTGAGGTTTCGACTTCCAGCGATGCGACTGATTGAGTGATGCACGCATCCCTCCAGTCAAGATATGGTATCCTGCAGCCTGCAGGCCTAATGAACGGCCACACCGAAACGGAGGTGGATCGGTAGATATATGACAACTATGATCATCTTTATTCTTGACAACTCGAGTGGAAAACGTTTACAGGGTTCCCATGTGGGTGAGCCCGCCTGGCAATGGCATTCAAAGACCAAAAAAACCAGCATCTCTGTGGATGCTGACAAAGAGTGATAGACCAGTGGTTTATGAGAGGATTGTGTGTCTCAGTTTTTTCCTTTTAAGAGTCGTTATTTACCTTTTCATTCGTATTTTAGAGTAATCATGTGGGTAGCAGTTACATTCTGTTATGAGGCAGAGGCCTACCACATGATCTGATGTGAAAGTTTGTGGGTAACCATCAGAGGCCCACTCTTTTGCGACCAAGTTGTCGACGCGCCATTAAGCCTCAATCCCCCCCCCACTCTTTTGCGTTATTGCTTACTTGTATGCCTTACAAAGCCTTTTTCTCTCGCTGCCGTTATTCCCATTCTGTTTCCCGATCTGTGGAATTTGTGAGGGTTGATATGGTAGGCCATATGTGAGTGCCTCCCCAGCAGCGCCATGTGGACGCAATTGGGGAGAGGGCTAGTCAGACGTGTATGCAGTATTTCTTCCCTTGTAGAAATTAAATGGCTAGGCCTCCCAGACGTAGGTGTTACCCTCATAGGTTTTAATGTGTGCTAACAAATTTTGCCGGTAGTGGTCTGTAGCAGTTTAAGTATATGCGGTATGGAGGTGGAAGGGTTGTGAGAGGTGGACACAGGGTCGCCATGGTGGTATGAGGTTTTTTTTTGTTGTTGTCTGGCATGCCATGCGAGTCCAGTTGTGGACATAGCTTCGAAGCAGAGGAGAATTGTGATGAACGAGGGCTTACATCTGCCAGGTGGGGGTGTACCCTGCAGTTAAGCAAGTACGAGGAAGTGGTGTTGGGGGTGAGAGAGCAAGGCAGAGCGTCATTTCGGTTAAATGAATTGCGTTGCATTCAAATTATTCCCAGAATGGCAAACCATCTCGTAATTCCACATCGTCAACTATATCGGGACAGCAGTGGTAGTGTGGGCGGTCGAATACCGGACAAATTCGTGGAAAATGTAGGCATGGTATGTCACTTCTGTGGATTTCTGCACATCGACACGATAGCTCACATGCCAATGTGTTTTCAAAAAACTTATAATCCTGACGCTGACCATTGGTTACCTGTGAAGGCAGTTTCAAGGCACCAGGGCTCCTTCGAGGGAATTCACTTCACCTACAGTACGACATAGACCTGACGAGAGGCATGTTTACTGCATGGCCACCGTTTCCACTACTTTAAGCGCGTAACTCCTTCAAGCCATACAATGATGAAACGCTGAAGGACGTCCGGGAAGTAATCGTTCCTGCTATGACAATTTCAAGTTAACATTTTTCCATGCCCGACTATTGTTGAGAGGTAACGCCGTTGGGCAGATTGCATTAGTGATCTTTATGATGGATATTCACACGTGCCATTACTTTAACAGGAAGAGCCAGTTTTGCCGCTTCAACCACAGCAGCAGGAGCCCTTCAAAGAACCTTTCAATGAAGTAGAAGAGCCTCCACATCAAATTGAAGAGGATTCTGAATCTGAAAGAGGGGAAATGAGCCTTGAAGAAAGGAAAGACAGGCCTGAAGGAGAAAACGAGCCTGTAGAAGGGAAAACGAGCCCGAAGAGGGGGAAAACAAGTCTGCAGATGGATAAAACAAGCCTGAAGATGGAGAATCTGAAGAAGGGAAAACAAGCGTGAATAAGGGAAAACAAACCTGAAGAAAGGCTGACAAGCCTGAAGATGGAGAAAACTAGCCTGAAGAAAGAAAAAATAACTAAAGATGAGAAAACAAGCCTGAATTTGGGAAAACCAAGAAGAACCATTGCCTGACAACATCCATTGGTGGATGGTAATGCAAACAGGCATCAAAGAAGATGAAATGACGTGCATCGAAGAAGATGATGTGATTTCTGGATTTATGGACCCTTGACTTAATGTCCATGTAAAATACTGTGTTTAGCCAAAAGAGAGTTAGTGTAAGATTACATGTCATGAAAAGACTCCTGTAAGATTTGCATGCGACAATTAATTTTTTTATGCTGGATTGGGTGAATTTGAGGTCAAACTTTCGGAAAATGATGGGTTCAAATCTTTTGCCCCTCTCAGGCTCCGTGGGGGAAGGGTTGACATTGCGTACATTATAATTACTGATCTGAAACACATTATGGTACAAGAGTTTTAATAATTATGGTTGTATAGCTTTGTACATATAGACCCTAGAGTCTAGTTTTACAGACATGGTGAATCCACGTCGTCTTTTTCTCATTCTGTAGGCTACAGTAGTGAAATGGCGTTTTTGTGGAGAGATATTTTCCCTTTTTCGTAAGATGTACCAGCTAGGCCTATTTACATGCAGTTGTGCGGCCGTCAGACAGTTGCAGACCCTTACAGAAAAATTTGGTCACAAACAGACCCAATTTAAGCCCCATAATGGTCACAAGGGCCCAAACTGATCTACAGCAGTCCCCAGTACCTGAGGTTTTCAAATGTTTGATTCAGATTGGCCCTGGTTTGGCCCCATGTTGATCCCAAATCGTGATCTGCATTTGCCCATTGATCCCAACAAGCCCCAAGATAGTCGCAACTTGGGGCCTGTCAATTTTTGGACCCTGGATAGGGCCCAAAATGGTCACAAATCGTGACTTAACTAACTTGGTCCAAGTTTGACCCAACTTGGTCACAAGACCCCTACTTGGCCACAGTTTGGGACTTTAGCACCTAGACCCCTGTTTAACCCCACTTGGTAACGAATCGTGACCAGGCCTTGGTCACAAGACCTCCAATTGGCCACGATTTGGGACTTTAGCAGCTGGACCCCAGTTTGACCCCCACTTGTTCACAATTGGTAAACAATAATATTCAGCCTTGGTCACAAGACCTCCATTTGGACACAGTTTGGGGTTTAAGCAGCTAGACCCCAGTTTGACCCCCACTTGGTCACAATTGGTGACCAATAATATTCAGCCTTGGTCACAAGACCTCCACTTGGCCACAGTTTGGGGCTTTAGCAGCTAGATCACTGTTTGACCCTACTTGGTTACAAACTGTGACTTAAGAATATTACAACTTTGTTACACAAGTCTAAAAAGGTAGGGTGTTATTTTCTAAACATTAAAAGTAAACAACTTGGGAGTCAAGATGCCACACATTTATTCTTTTACATGGGGGATCCTGACTACAACAAAAGAAATTCTGAATTGAATAAACTGAAAAAAAAAAGATTCAAGCCTTAAAAGCTCAAGGACCATTCGAGTATTTTCATAAATCATCAGCCTTAAAAGGTCACCTAAAATTCAGGCAGCCTAAATGTTAAATTTTAAGTTTGCAGCTAAAAATAAAAAATTATTTTATTGTTCAAATATTCAAATTTTGTATCTTTATTTTAGTTATAAGTTTGTTTAATTTTAAATGTGTTATGTTTAGAAGCTAACTCTTAATAAGTTTTTTAATGGAAGCCAAGGTCAGTCTAATGAGAATATCAAACTGCCACCCTTCCTTAATTTTGTGTAGATTTTATATATGTAAAAAATGGCTTCTAATGTGTAAAACAATTAATGCCAATTAATTATTTAAAACAAAGTCAAACCATCCTTAACTTTACTAAAAATCAATAAATGGAAATGTAACATCCATAACATTTAACCGGTAAGGAAAAGTGCCTCTAAGATTTATTGACTAGAACAAAACATGTCAGTGCAGCAATGGCAGATGGCAGAGTAGGTAAGTGAGGGGTTAAGTATAGTGCTAGTGTCAAGTGTGTGATGTGGTGTTATAAATAGTGTAATAATGTAGCTTAAGTTAGCTTAGGAATGGTACCTAACATGAAAATAATATAACAATTCAAATACCAACTGTCACTTTTTCTTTTGTCTGGGATCAAGGGAAAAGCTGTGCCTTTTTTGGTCACATACTGGGATCAATTTAGGGCCAAAATAACTAGTCTTCTTGGCCCATTTTAGGTAACAAATTGGGGTTAATTTGGGACAAATCAGCGTTAGGCCCTTGATTGGTCACAACCCGGGTTCTAAAACGGGTCAATTCAAAGAATCTGCTGAACTGTGAATTTTTGTTGGTCACGAATTGGGGCCAAAGATTAGGTCACAAAGCCCTGAATAGGTCCCGTATGTTTCAATAGGGGGTCCAGTTGGGACCAACTGTGGGGTCTACCGTAGACCCCACAAAGATCCCAATTTGACCCCTCTCGTGACCAAATATTTCTGTAAGGGGACAAAAACATTGTCAATTTCTTTTATTTCGATGAAAGATTTCCGCATTTACGGTAATTTGCTCTTAATTCGTAAGGGAATACTAGGTGACCTGTTTAAAAACTACCACTTATGATAGACCGACACCACTATTTTATGTTATTGCAGTGGGTTGCAGTGGGTGAAGCCTTAGTTGCTAAACCCCTCTACCAAATATCATGAAACGATTCATTTTAAACTATTATTAGTCTAACGTACAGACCAATAAAATTTGGCTTCTATAGCTCTTGTAATCTGGACGTTATGGTCACAGACTGACGGACAGACGTGATCTCCCCAAAAATGCTTTTTCGCTTCACGTAGCCGGGTTGCAAAGTTCCAATACAACATCCAAATAAACACAACCAAGTTTCAGCACTTCTCTAGAGTGGTTTGCAATGTTTTTTTGCTTTGTTTACTAAAGCATGTTTTTCCACTTTACGTTTAAAAAGCCACCTTTTTTCCAAATACAACACAATATAATAGTTGCTGAACGTATTATCCTGCATACTGTTGTATTGACTGGTATCTATATAACATTAAATCTTCACAAACAAAATAAGATCACAGCCACTTAACAGCTGTATTACAACTGTCATTAAGTGGTCATATCTGCACGCATTGTAACTGTGCAGTAACGTAAACTATTCCTGGTGAACGTGAATACATAGAATTATGATTTGCCCAAACATTTAGTAAAACACATTCACAGTCACTTAAATTTTCTTCTCAATAATAGATGATTGTTACAAACAGGCACTTCGCTCTTGTGTTGTATCTAAGGTAGCCCTAATTCCCATGCATGCAAAAAAAACTTCATTGGTTCTCAAGGAAATAAACAAACACTGAAATTTATCTTATTTTATAAATATTCTGTTAACTTGTTAATGCTGTAACATTTTATTTCAACTTTAATTTTTTTATTTTTCTAATAGAACATTTACTAATTTCGCTATTAAATTTAATTTACTTCCAGATTACAAATTTTCTGGAAATAATTTTTTCCTCCTACTTTTAAATTACATTTAAATACCTAAAACGACAACAGTACTGCAACCATACAGTTGGTGGCAATCAACAAACATATTTCCTTTGCATGACCTGGAAACAATTTAACTGTCAGTTCAACAGCCAATGAATCTTACTCCGATCAAATCATATCACAAGTAATCAAAATGACATAAACTATACATAAATTGGGTAAATGAAAGGATTTGTAAACAATACTCACAGCTAGGGGTTGAGCCTCACCAGGAATGAAGATGGCTCAGTCCCCTCTTTTACTCGGATTGTGTTCCTTGATGCTGCGACGTCTCTGAACCAGTAGGGACCTGTGGGTTCCAAGACCTGTCCAGTAATATTCAACGTCACTTCAAGTAACTCTTACCCCAGAAAAAGTTGTGCTGCAATTTGTCGTCAAAAATGAAGTTTAGTAGGTTTTTCCGTAATCTGTCTACTATGAGGTTTGAGAAATTAACCAGACATCCTGTGGCACTTCTATACAATTATTGGGATCTCTGTCTGGGTTCCAAGCCAGGTTACATCAAGCAAACCTTTATCCCAAAATCAAATGCTGTTGGGTATGGGAAAAAAATTCCTAGGTCCCTCGGCTATACCTAAACCTCATTTGTACAACTCTTTCATTGTTGGACCATTGTTACAGCAGTGGATTTATATCATGAAGATACACTGCTGCAACAATGAAACCATTGTCTTACCACTAGTAAGAACCACGGCTAGGCGTGGGTTTCTTACTTACGTAAGTAAGAAAACGAAGGTCTTTTATACTTAAGTAATAAAAATACAATCGCTGTCCATATTTACGTATCCCAAATCGTTTCTAAAGTATTAGTAAACGATTTCACACTTTAAATTATCACCCATTAATTTTTAAAATAGGAAAAAAGAATTCTAGTGTAGAAAACGAAGGCTTGGGGTACTATCAATGTTTACGTATCAATGTTTCCAAAATACATTTATTGCAACAGAAGAAAGACCTGAAGGAAAGAGTTAAAATTTATTAAAGTAAACCAATAAGGTATTTATTGCAGTTAGGGCAAAGTGACCAAATGCTGGCCATTGACCAAATACTGGCCGCTAAACGAATCACACTTGTAAGCAAACATATCTTTAGTAAAAGCGCTCCAGAAAAATCTGACAGAATGCTTTCAGTTTCACAATCCACACACTTGTTTTTCCTTTAGTAGAGCGCCTTAGTCGAAATTAATTGTCAACAGAGGGCGTGCTGTTTCGTGTTTTTGCCACTTCATGCATTGGCTGAAAAAGACTTGGCGGGCTTAACAAGAGAGTTGCTCAATGAAGTCATGACGCCTTACAAACGTGCCAATACGTCGAAAAACGCAGAAGCTTAGTACTATAGCATGTCTAGTTTATGACTGTGTGCTGAAAAATCTGTTTTGAAACTTATTAAGTAGTTAAATTTACAAAACTTAGATGCATGTAGTTTGTACCTAATACTGGCCAGCAATGACCTAATACTGGCCGGGTAGTTTGACCAAATTCTGGCATGCCAGTATTTGGTAAGTTATAAAAACCGATCCACAGGGAAATCAGTTATTAATATGAAATGCAAATTTTAGAAAATAAACACAATTGGCAATCAAAACAATTATTAAGAGAAAATATGCTAATTTTAATATTCGTCAAAATTTTATTTTTATTTTCTGTAGTTGAACGCCATAGCTTTTCTAAACCACTTCAACCTCTTGAATAATGTAAACAATGATTTGTACCACTGACCATGAAAAATGGAGGTTTTTAAATTCAGTTTTTAATGTTAACTGGCACTGGCACGAAATGAATCGGGAGCTGGTGGGACTTTACTTTAATGGCCTGAAACCAAAATGACCAATTATGAAATCATTGGAGTTGAATTGCAAATGGCTTGAGGGAGCCCTTTGAGGAGCTATTGGAAGATCTAATTTCGTTTATTGTTTTTTGGTATAAATTTTAGGCTTATTGCCTTTTAAATTTTGTTTTAAGTATTTTTTTTTTGCTCTTATTGTTTCAAAAACACACTGTGTTGGGCAGGG
>JAHWFP010160888.1:5534-47109 GCA_023313725.1 Lithobius niger | reverse complement strand
ATAATAGTAGTAGTTAATTCTATGAAAATCCATAAATGGAAAATGCCAGTCTGCTTAAATTGTGTCAAAATATTTTGCGGACTGTCCTTTAAAACTCAGTCCGTACTCGATACACTCATACACTGACGGAATTGAGAACACGATTTACACTGTAAGCCTGAAGGTTGAAGTGCAAGGTCAAATCGAACATTTGAATGCTTTAGTTTCAAAATTATATAAACCTGCATTAATGGGAAAGGATTGGCTTTCTATTTTTCGAGTTAATTTCCATCCTTTTTACGACCTACAAACGAAAGTAAAACCTAAGAAAAGTGTTAAGAAAATTAAAACTAGCCATTACGCCAGTTGACACTTCCGAAATAGTGAAGGGTTTCCCGGAGCTATTTTCTGAAGGCATGGGCAAGTTTAAGAATTTTAAACCTGATGCCAAGCCTGTGTACAGTCGTGTAAGACCAGTTCCGTTAGCACTCAAAGAAAAGGTTAACCGAGAAATTCGTAGATTGGTTGGCCTTGGAATTCTAGAGCCTGTGGAAACTTCTCAGTGGTCTACGCCGATCATTACAGTTCACAAAGCGGATGGTCAAATCCGAGTGATTGGTGATTATAAAACCACCGTGAACCCCCAACTCGAAGTCGACCACTATCCAGTTCCCACGGCCGCAGAATTATTTAGTGAATTAGCAGGCAGTGACACTTTTTTCCTTATCGATCTTAAGGATGCATTTCTGCAAATTAAACTCGACAAAGAGTCACAAGAAGCTTTGACAATAAATATACCCCTCGGTTTGTTTAGAAGGCTTCGCGTACCCTTGGGCCTAGCGTCCAGTCCTGGAATTTTCCAGAGGGTAATGACTCAAGTCACCAGTAAAATCCCCAAATGTCTCCCGTTTTACGATGACATCCTGGTGAGCGGGAAAGGGGGTGAGCATGACGAATCGTTAAATAAACTGTTAAATGCTTTACAATGCAGGAGCCAAACTTAAGATCGAGAAGTGCAAACTGTCGCGGCCTGAATTAAAATATTTAGGCCACATGATAAATACAGAAGGCCTGCATACACTCCCTGGGGTTATCGAAGCAGTCACAAACGCTCCTAACCCAACATGTATTCAAGAGCTACAGAGCTTTCTGGGTTTTGTAAACCATTACTCAAAATACCTACCAAATCTCGCTCATATTCTGTCACCAGTAACACGCTTGTTAAGCCTAAGTGTGAAGTGGGTTTGGGGGGCAGAATGTGACCGAGCCATGAGTAAAGTAAAAGAATTATTTCTTAAATCAAAAGTTCTGGTTCATTACAATCCGAAATTAAAGCTCAAACTCGTTTGTGATGGTTCACCCTACGGAGTCGGCGCGTGCCTGATGCATGTCATGAAAAACGGTGAATCACAGCCGATAGCTTTCGCATCACGTAAGCTCACTCAAGCGAAAAGGGGATACTCGCATTTTGATCGGGAAGCTCTCAGCGTGGCTTGGGGAGTGAAACGGTTTCATGAATATGTTTATGGTCAGCGATTCATACTGCAGTCTGATCAGAAGGCTTTAGTTCAGATTTTTGGCCCTAAAAAAGGAATACCGCAGATGGCAGCCGCCAGGGTTCAACGTTGGGCAGTGATGCTTAATGCTTACGATTACGAATTCGAACACATTCCCGGTAAACGTAATTTGACGGCAGACGCATTATCGCGCCTTCCCCTCCCAAATACCGAGGAATTCGAGAAAGCAGAAGAGCAGTACAATATTCTTGCTTTAGAAACTATTTCTAATCTTCCAGTTTTAAACGAGACACTCGTTCTTGAAAGTAAATGTGATAAAATCCTTTCAAAAGTTTATTGTTATGTGAACCATGGCTGGCCTGACAAATGTGAAATTCCCGATCTGTTGCCGTACTTCACATGTCGTGCTGAAATCTCGGTCGAAAAACGAAACCTTATTTTGGGGGTATAGAGTCCTGGTGCCAACGGCCTTGCGGAGACAAATCTTGAAAGATCTACACAGTGTTCACTTAGGCATAATTAAATTAAAGTTTAGCTAGACAAAAAGTCTGGTGGCCTAAGATTGACTCTGACATTGAAAATAAAGTCAAATCATGTCAAAATAGTCAAGAGTATAAAGATTCTCAAACGTCAGGTCCTAAGCATACGTGGGAATGTCCACTAAAACCAAATAATCGCTTACACGCTGATTTTTTGGGGCCGATGGACGATTACATGTTTTTCATTCTAGTAGACGCACATTCAAAAATTCCTTTTGTGCATAAAATGAAGTCAACAACGTCCGCGCGGGTCATTGACGTTTTAAACAATCATATAGCTTTATATGGTTTAATGGACAGCTTAGTTACGGACAATGCTGGCCAATTTTTATCCTCAGAATTCCAAAGTTGGTTAAAATCCAATGGAATTAGGCACATGACCGAGCCAAGTTTTACGCCTTGGACCAACGGTTTGGCTGAGGTATACGTCCGTAATTTGAAGAGAGTCTACAAGGCCGCACGGCGACAAGGGTCTACTATTCAAGAGAGTATAAATTCTTACTTGTTATCAGCACGAATCACTATCTCCGCTACCACGCAAGCAACACCCGGAAAATTATATTTTAACTGAGAATTAAAGTCTCGGCTGGATTTATTGTTCCCTGATCCTATTGCAGCCGTTTTCCGTAAACAATTAAAACAAGTACAGAGCACCCACCATCGTGAGTTGAAAACGAATCAAATAGGTGAGAAGGTTTGGTATCGTGACTTTTCAATGACAAATGATAGGCTATGGTCAGTTGGTATTGTTAACCAAATATGTAGTAATCAATCCTATACTATCGTTGATACTAACGGTAATACGATTCGCAAACATCGCGAACAGCTAAGGTTACATACCGCCGAAAATGATTATCCAGAACAGCCTCCAAATGCACTAATTCCGACTGCGAAAAGCAGTAATTCTTTCGTGAATAATTATCAGCAACATCACTCAAATTTCAAACGCATGTCTTTTGGCGGCAAGCAACGTGAAAAGCCAAGTTTCGCTGACGTAGTTCCTGAGCGTCGATCTCTCGGCCAATCCAGAAAGTCAATTTCTGTAACTAAGGGCGCGAATCCACCAATCCAACAGTTTGGAAAATCACCTGAGAATTTGCTACGCAAGTCACCAGGTGGCAGGAAATCTCCAGCGAAATCACCCCACTCACACGAAGTGGATGAGTCTGCTAACGTAAATAACCAATCACCTTTGGCTACAACCAGCGCTCCTCTTGAAGGAAATTTGAAGTCAGAAAGGTCACAATCTCCATCGATTATTACGTCACCATCCGCTGAGCAATCACCACTGAAGCCAGGTCATGCTAACAAAAAAGTGAAACCGAATTCCAATAAACACAAAGTTGTGCTATCACCAACACAGGTTGATATTGCAGCGCAGCTTCAAAATGCTCATCGTTCAAAGAGACTGCGTAGAGCTCCAGACAAGCTCAATTTGTAGTTTTTTTGCAAAATTACCAGTTGACTACAACTTCTTCGTTCTTTTTTGTTGTAATCCGTTGCATATGAATTAAATGATAGTTCTTTTTAAACTGTAGTGAGTAACACTAAAATTTTTTGTTCCCTAGTTATTCGTGCAGAGAATCGGCTCGGTTTATTTTAAAAATGTCCACCTTTAAAATTAGGTAAAAATGTAGTGTATATTGTTGTTCGTGTGAAAAATTGATTTCACGATTTTATCCTTTTTTGTATCTTTTTATCTTTTCATGCACATAAATTCTTCATTCATCGGAACAAAACATTGTTGGAGCCACAATTTCCACTCCGCTGAAGCCTAACCAAAAGTAACTTTGGCACTGAATCCCTGGATGCCAGATGGTCCTTCACAGCAACGCTGTAGCGTTTCAGCTGCAGAAATGGTTGCTGCAAAAAGAAAATTAACCAAAAAAGGCTACGAGAAATTAAAACAACACTGAAAATTTTAATTGAATTTATTGTAAATTGCTCCAGATCTCAAAACAAATTTAAAACTGGCAAGTTTTCAGCCAGTTTAGTAATGTTTAATTTTTTGCCTAACCATGTACATCTTCAGTTCTTTATTTTGTAAAAACAGCTTCCAAAAATAGTGTTTAGTTTTTCCTCGAAAGCGAAAAATTATGTATCTTTCTTTAAAAATAGGTAGTGCACTAAAAAAATACATGTTGCCTTCGTGATCATAATTTTATTTCCAGCTAGGCTTAGATTATTTTTTTTTCTGTTTTTTTTTTCGCTTGCTGCATTGTGGAGTCGTCACTTGTGTGCTCCACAATGGCAGCCATCAATTTCATGTCACTATGTTAACCCTACCAAGATACCCCTTTAACTACTAATAGGCTATTCCATAATTGTATATAGTATTAAGTTGCATCACATGACTTCCTGTTACTATTGTATTTAAAGAGAAGTAAACAGGAAGTTCGCTGTCTTATCAGCTGTAGCCTACACTCTGGTAGTCCGTGTGAGTTATTACCATTGGTGTCCACGCTGGGCTAAGGTGTGTCCCCACCAAGGACATCACAGTCTCCTTTCACCTTCATCAGAAGTTGTGCACGAAAATAAATTAAGTCACATCACCGATTTTCTTCCTGATGTTTAAACTCCCGCTAGTCTGTCGAACCACTGATCTGTACGTCGCGTGGAATCTGGATTTTCCACTGCTTATCCAGATTGGCTCCAAGCTCTGGCCGAACGAGCTGGTTGATGTTGGTGTAGCTTGGACTTACTACATTCATCAGTGACTTGTGGTTTGCTTCGAATCTGTGGATGGCGAGTGATTCTAAAGCTCTTCTAGCACGTTTGATTTGAGCAGCACTTTTGTTTCGTTCCATGCAATTTCGTGCTTTGTTTTGTTCGAATGCACAGCAATCCCGTTTTTGATATCGTTGTTGTTAACTGCATTTGCATGCTCGTTCAGTGTCACCAACTGCTGTCTACGGGTTTCTCCGATGTAGGTGGCCTGGCACGTCTTACACGGGACTTTGTAGACCACTCCTCGTTGTGTGAACAGGTGGATGGTGGGGACTGGGTTGGTGCGAATATCGGGGGCAGGGGGAGGGGGGGGGGGGTAGAGGTGGGGGAGTTCTCACACTGTGCTTGTCTTTGCTCCGCGTCCCGTACTTGTGCGTAGGTGGCGGGTGACTGGTGTGAACATGGGGAGGAGAGGGAGGTTGGGGAGGCGGCGAGGGTGGATCGGGCATGTGTGGGGTATCCAGTATCCTCTTGGGTCGGAGTAGTTTCTTCAAGTTTGGTGGAAAACGAAGAAAACGGTCCACTCCTTGTTTTCGTAGGACACTCCTTATTCTCTTACTTCTTCACGGCAGGTAGATTACGACATTGAAAGGGCGATTTTCTCCTTCTTTGTGTGTCGTGTCTCGAAGTTTTTCTTTCTCTTTCTCTCTATGATCTCTTGGTCTTCTCCAAGCTCTTTTCCGCTCAACATTGAAAATTCTTGCTGGGTAGCCTAACGTCAAAAACTCCTTTTTTGCTTCATCAAGGTATCTTTCAGCTGTGGTTGTTACGGAGGAGTGTGCAACAATCCTGCACAACTCATTGGCCACAAGAGCTCACAGTTGAAATCTGGGGTATCCTGATTTATAGGGTATCATTCTCCCAGTGTGTGTTGGTTTTTGGTACGGGGCGTAGTGGATACATGTTTCTCCCCTTGTGAGTACCACATCAAGAAAAGGAAGCCTTCCATCAATCTCATCTTCCTCCGTAAACTTCAGTGCAGGATGCCATTCGTTGATCGCACGAAAGATCAACACAATATCGTCCTTGTGTGGTGTGGTCATCACGTCGTCGACATACCTGCGCCAGCAAGGGAGTAGAGGGAACTTGTTTGTCACGTACGCATCAAGAAATTGAAGGACCAGTTCAGCTAACACCGGTGAGCAAGAGTAGCCCATCAGTGTTCCTGAGTTTTGGCAAAAAGTATCGGTCTTAAAGGTCATGTAGATGGTAGACAAGACCGTCTGGAGAAGTTCCCGATCAAGAAATCTTTCTTTCTTGTTGAATTTTAGTTTCCTGGCAGACTTGTCAAACATCTCAAGAATAAGATATTGGGAAGGCTAGGGAAGAGGCCTGTCACGTCAAATGACACAAGACGGTGGTCTCCCGTCAGGCTGAGATCGTCCACTAGGTCAAGAAGTTCTTCTGTGTTGTGAAGTGACAGTTTTCCCCAGATGTACTTGGATAGCCTTTTTGTAAAAAATTAGTCGATAGGGTTAATGGGGGCTCCTTTTGCAGAAGTAATAAGGTGCATAGGGAATCCTGTTTTGTGAGATTTCACTTGCGCAAAGATAGATGGTAACGGGTCGTTTTCAGGTGGTGGGAGCTTAGAGGCTTCATCTTTCATCAGGAGTCCTTGTTCAACCATGTTGAGGAGTTTGTCCTGTATCTTCTGGTGGACAGTATTTCCTACTTGGTAGTTCAGCTTGATGTAGATGGCTGCCTTGGTAATTTCTTGTGGAACCCTCCCAGATGTTGTTGTGGCCTCCTCCCAGTTGTCGCTTGCTCCCCTCTCCTCCCCTCCCCACCCACTTTCTGAGATTTCTGAGAACTTTGCAGAACCACATGCTTCCCCATCTGTTGAGTCTGTTTGGCAAGCCACGAGGAAGAGCTCCCCCTCGACGCCTCCCCCTGAACCCCCCTTCTAAAGGGTGAACCCTGCACCCCCCCCCCCCGCTTTCAGAAATTTTGTGACCTGGACATAGATTCGTGTGGCACTCCCCCTCCAGTGGATAACATCCCACACCCCCCCCCCCCCCCGTGCACCACCTCCACCACCTCACCAGGCCGTCCCGGACTCATCTTCCCCCCTTCCAGGAAGGAATAAGGACACTTCCAGTTCTCAACCTTTCGTCAAGGGCCATTACTAAAGAAGAACACTGTCTTCTTGCTCTTGACCCAAAGTTTATCCCGTCGAATCTCTTGAGTAATAGCCACCACCTTGCTAACCTTACAGCAGACATGCAAGTGATTCTTTGCAAATATTACTGGGCACCATCGTTTGTTCACCAGCTGTCGGCTGGGGTGCTTCAAGATCCCCCATGTGCAGAGAGGAACAGTCTGCTTTACGGACAAGTCTAACGGAACGGTCCTCCTAGATACTGCCGACCATGATGCCAGGGTCACACAAGAAATCACCAAGGCATGCATCTACATCAAGCTGAACTACCAAGTAGGAAATACTGTCCACCAGAAGATACAGGACAAACTCCTCAACATGGTTGAACAAGGACTCCTGACGAAAGATGAAGCCTTTAAGCTCTCACCACCTGAAAACGACCCGTTACCATCTATCTTTGCGCAAGTGAAATCTCACAAAACAGGATTCCCTATGCACCTTATTACTTCTGTAAAAGGAGCCCCCATTAAACCTATCGACTGGTTTCTTACAAAAAGGGTATCCAAGCACATCTGGGGAAAACTGTCACTTCACAACATGGACGAACTTCTTGACGTAGTGGACGATCTCAGCCTTACGGGAGACCACCGTCTTGTGTCATTTGATGTGACAGGCCTCTTTCCTAGCCTTCCCCACTATCTTATTCTTGAGATGTTTGACAAGTCTGCCAGGAAAATAAAAATCAACAAGAAAGAAAGAGATTTTGATCGGGAACTTCTCCGGACGGTCTTGTCTACCATCTACGTGACCTTTAAGACCGATACTTTTTGCCAAGACCCAGGAAGACTGATGGGCTACTCTTGCTCACCGGTGTTAGCCGAACTGGTCCTTCAATTTCTTGATGAGTACATGACAAACAAGTTCCCTATACTCCCTTGCTGGAGCAGGTATGTCGACGATGTGATGACTACACCACACAAAGACGATATTGTGTTGATCTTTCGTGCGATAGCAAAAACGGGATTGCTGTGCAATCGAACAAAACAAAGAACGAAATTGCATGGAACGAAACAGAAGTGCTGCTTAAATCACAGGTGCTAGAAGATAGACACTTAATAGCTTTAGAATCACTCGCCATCCACAGATTCGAAGCAAACCACAAGCCACTGATGATTCGAGTAAGTCCACGCTACACCAACATCAACCAGTTCGTTCGGCCACAGTTAGGCACCAATCTGGATAAGCAGTGGAAAATTCAGATTCCACGCGACGTACAGGTCAGTGGTTCGACACACTAGAGGGAGTTTAAATATCAGGAAGAAAATCGTTGCTGTGATGTGACTTAATTTATTTTCGTGCACAACTTCTGATGAAGGTGAAAGGAGACTCACCAAAAATTCAAGTGTAGGACCTTTCGTGTTTTTCGAAGGTGGTTTTTGTGGTTTTTTAAGAAAACTAGCATACTCCAAGGCCCTTGTCTTCCCAAATACTGTTTCACTTCGACCACTACGTCATTCTCAAAAATTTTAACCGTTTTATTCGCGAAGGTCAGCTTGCCTTTTTTAGTGTCATATTGTAGCCCGAATACTGGGTCATTCTTCTTTGGATTATCGAAAAACTTTATCAAGAAATGTTTAGCTTTTTGACCAATATTCTGACCAAGTAACAAACTATCGATGGTCCGGAGAGTGGCAGTGTTAGGAAGCACCTGGGGAATAGAAATACGTCTAGCTTGTACCCCGGAATAGGTAGAGGCCAGTTTAGGAACGGTGGTCATAGTTGCGTATTCGGTTTTAGAAGGAATCTCGGGAGGAATTCACATTATAAGAGCTTGAGCCGGAGTTGAGTATTCGGCGAGATTGTAATCAAGAGGGGTCGACAATGTTTTCTCACTAGGAGTAACGACATCGGAAGGGAACGGTGATAAACCCAATGCTTCGTAGTCATCCTTGTCAGTTTCTTCCTATTTTAAACCTTAAATCGGTGTAGTTTGCGTGTGCTGCGCTACAGTTTATACACCACCATCTGATGTTGGTTTTACAGCACTAACTGCTGGTTTCTGTAAGGCTTTTTCCAACAATTTTGACACAACGTTTAAAGTCCGAAAATTCCTTGTCAGGGCCAACATGATTCTCGTAAACGTGTTTTAAATTTAACTCGTCCATGGGGAAAAGGATTAATAAATATGCATTGTCTCTGACTACTTGTTTAGGAATTCTTGTGTACGACTGACTGCAGTAAAAAACATCGGTGTTTGAATGACGCCCTTGAGCGAAGTAACGTTTGACGTTTTTTTGTTTGTCCAAAAGGCAATTGTCAAAAACAATCAGGTTTCGAAAGTTTGAATCCAGTTCTTAGGGAGGAATTAAATTAATTTGACGATCGTGAAAAAAAAAGCGACATTCCGTCCAATGTTTTCCTCAATTTCACCAAATATAGACTGCAACAGTTTGTACTTTGATTGACATACAGTTTTACTGTAAATAAATAACCGGTAGTAGTCGAACCATCTTTCGTTACAGATAAAATTAAACAATAAGTTAGTTTATCTGCAATTTGTGGGCCCTATAATTAGACATCTGATATTTGAGGGTAGAAATGGATGATTTTTATAGCCTACGAAAAGATACATTACCTGTTTTTATAGCGTTTCTCTCCTTTTGAGCATTTATTCCCCTAGATACTTGAAAGTTGGCTTCCCAGCCGGGCTTGTACTACTGCGCATGCGCTGGGATGGGCTGGCTATATATACTCGGTGCAGCCGTCCGATGGCATCAATTCTCCTAGGGCGCTCTCGACAACGTGATTGCCTTGAGCTACTCCCACTCCTCCTCGTCTTCAGACCCGGTGGTCCTTCGGATCAGCAAGCCTCGTCCTTCCATCGGACGCGTCCTTGTTATTCTCAACTTGGAATGACCTCTATTAGGATGCTTTCTGCTTCCAAGGATCTCCCGGTTGAAGCTTCGCTCCCAGCCGCCGTTATCCCAAATTTAGGATCAGCCGAACGAAGGGTCAATCCATCCTCTCGTAGGACAAGGATACATCCGCCTCCGAAGGTACCACACCGTCGGTCAGGACGCTCTACTATTCAGCGATCCTCAGCGGTCGGACAGCCGATCAGTTCGCCATCCGTTGTCTTTCCGGCACTACTGTCCTCCTTTCTGCTGGAAGCCACCAGGGTTGCTTTTCGTAGGGGTCGACCTATTACGGGACGCATCCCTTACACTTCACAAGCCCCGTCCTCCATTCAACCATCTTTTCCACTTGGTGGTCATACAGTTCATGGGCATATGCATTCCCGTCCGCTCCCATCTTTACCTTCATCTGCTACGACTGTTCCTCTCGGCTCCTCGTACAAGCTCTCACCCGCGTTCCATCCGTCACACCCCGTCCGCTTGCCTGTCCCATTCCCGATTTTTCGGCGACTTTTTGCGATCCTCGCTCTTCACCTACTCGGTGTTCTTCTAACGATCCTTCTTACAATGCATTGAGACGCGATCCTGCTTCTCCTCCTTCGCCGGTCCTCGTTGACCTGTTTTGTGAGGATTTACCATGCTCGCCTAACTTCGACGTACATTATACTATCTTAGGACGACAGTCTCCAGATTTTGTATCCCTCACGAGGTCTCCTCCTGTCCTTTGTTCTCACAAAATTTCAATTCCGGGAATTACTACTCTGCCATTACCGCCAACGGAACATCTAGGACTCGCATCCCTCGGCTCGTCCTGTGCCATCACCCAGACTCACACCCGCAGTATCTCCTGCACGTCTGTCATTACACCTCCCTGCACTCGGCATCCTCCGGATGAAACCAGTTCCAACATGCCATAATCGTTCAACTCACGGGTAGATGCATAGTTTGCTCCGCTCCTGATTTTTTTGTTCTCAATAAAGAATTATAATAATTGAAAAATAATGGATTACTGCATCAATCACTCACGGAATGACAACACATGAGGGCATACCCAGTCCACTTGAGGACCAGAACACATTTCGTCAATTCTGGACTCGTTCCCACTAATAATAATATAATAATAATAATAATAATAATAATAATAATAATAATAATAATAATATATAAGTTCGTTGCAAATGCAACCGGAATGGCAAGTACCTGGTGGCCACTGACTGCCATCCGATGTTAAAACTAAAAATTATAAATTACAAAAGTTTAAAAGTTTAAAACATTAAAACGAAATGATGGCTAGGCTGCAGAGGAAGAGTATATGGTATTGGATTGGGGTCACGAATGCCTTACCACCAAGGTTAGACCTACCAGGGACACAATGGTCCCCGATGGCATCGCCAAACGTGAGGGACAAGTGGAGAGAAAAGCCGGGTATCATTGTCAATAATTCTTCAATACAATAAAATATAATAAAATTTAACAAAATATATCTTAATAAAATGCATCGCAGTTTAAAACTGCGAAGCCTAACGTTCTCGGATCTTGTCCAAAATTGGTAGGGGCATGCAGAAGGGTCTTGGGGATCCGTTTTTAGGGTTTTTGGCGTTAAGTCTATTTTTAGGCCTATTTTGGATTTTTGGGTTTTTGAACTTGGGTGGTAAAACAGAAACGTTTTTACTTCGTTCAATTTTTTAATCAAGGCTTAGTTTGGCTGTAAGGCCTACTTTGGAAATTTGGGCATGTTTAGTTAAGGGGGAAACTTTGCTTTGGCGTTTGGGTTGCCTTACGGCAATATTTTAATTGGGGCTTTTAATAAGCATGCAGTTTCTTGCAATTTGGTATGCTCATAAAGAGCAATATTTCTGCGACGGTTTTTTTCCCCAAAGGGTTTTTTCCCCATAAATCAACTTAATTTTCGGCCTTTAGAACTAACTTAATTATAGTGTGGAGAACGAGTGTTTAGTAGTTGTTTCAGGTTTTTCTTAAACCATGTTTTCGATGTCCAGTTCTTGGTTTGCCCATTCTTGGTGGCAATGTTTGAGGTTTGGTTATGCCCATTCAGTGGCATACATTCGTTCGTGTTTCGTCTATTATACAATAATAGTTGCGTTTTTGGTTTCGTCTGTAGTGGCGACGTTTTAGTCTGTTTGTTAAAGAAAATACTAGTTTTCTGTCTCTTTATACCATAAAGGTTTCTGATCTGCTCTTAAGAGCAATTTCTTGTTTGTGAGAAGTTGGTTCGTTTGTCTCGCATGAGCAAACTCTTTGCTATTTCATGTTCATCGGCTACAAATATAGTCGTAGCCCAATTCCACAATGGTGGGATTGGGGTTTGCAAAGTCGTCTACCAAGACGCCGTTATCACAAAAGTCGTCTGCTTGGACGCAAGTGCGTGACCCCTAGGCTATAGTTCCAGGGTCACGGGTGGTTTTTTTTTAAAACCCGAGGTGTTGAGAGTTGGTCATCTTTCATGTTCATCAGTAAAAACAAGAAAGTGTTTTTTAGTAGTTGATGTTGGTATTAACATGTGCTTTGATGTATGTGTTTGTTTCAGCTTGTAGTTACAGACATGTTGAAATAAAAATTTACATGGTTAGAGTGTTAACAATATGTATGTTTGTGAAGTTTAGACACAAGATTTGCGAGGAGTAAATTTCAGAGCTTCGTGTGGGTGTTAGAGTATGTTGCAAATCTTGTTACTTGCATGTTTGTTGGGGCCAATGGCCAATCTTAGTCTTGGGTGTCCATTCTTACATAGGTGGACATTATCTATGCCTTGTGATTATTTCCGGTTCCTGCCTCTAGAACCCCCTAAAACTTTCTATTACCCATAATACCCTGGCCATTTCGCGGTTGTCAGGGGTTACCAAAACGTATTTAAGCAAGGGGGCCAGCATGGAAAAATCAGAAAGCCTTCGGGCCAGCCAACTGGCTGGTCCTCCCTTAACCCCTGCTAGGTCTCCTAGTTAGGGGGATTTTTGGCTGTTAGGCCTTGAGTAGGCCCAATTGTGGTTAGGCTTTTCCCCCAACCTAAACAAGCATCTATAGCCCTAACTTAACCCTAACTTAACCCCAAAGTTCCCCAACCCTTTTCCCACTTTTGGTTTTCAGTCTAATTTTTGGTTAGCTCTCCCACTTTGCTATTTTTCGTCATGGCCCATTAAACCATTAACTCATTATTGACAATCTTAATAAAGATAATAAAAATTTAAAATAATTTAAAATTTAAATATTAAAATATTAAAATAATAATAATAATAATAAAAACAGGTAAAGAGAATACAGAAAGGGATCTCATTGGATACACTATCCCAAATTATTAAAATACGAAAAGAAATACGTGACAAATAAATAATTTGCCGAGCCGGAGGGCAAATACTATTATTTCAAACAAAGGAAAACAAAAGAAGCTAAATGCTAAACATATTAAAAACACTTGAGGTATACAGATAAATCCAACCTACGGAGACCCGACCTGAACTGGCGTATGCTACTAGCTGTCACCAGCTCGGATGACAATGAGTTCCACGGGCCAACCACACGGTTTGCAAAAAAGAACTAAGCGCAATCTAATTTAGTTCTTGCAACAGTTAGTTTATAGCAGTGGCCTCTGGTATAGCTATTACCACGAACATTAAAAAATTGAGAAGGGTTCATGTCGGTAAACCCATGCAAAATGGAGTAAGGTAAGCATAGGTCTGCTATTAGATGCCTATATTCAAGGGACTCAAGGTGAAGATACTTAAGACGTTGTTGGTAAGACAGATTGTAACAACCCCGTAAAGTTTTTGTAAATGACCTCTGCACTGATTCAATTTTCATGATATCTTTGACAAGGTATGGAGACCAGACCTGACACGCATACTCCACAATTGGTCTAACGTAGACTTTATAGGCCCTGACCAACGTAGACACATCACCAGAGCTAAAGCATCGTTTAATCATGTAGCCCATCTATTTGGCCTTGAAGATTATCTGGTTACAATGGGTTGAAGATTTAAGGTTTGAAGTTAAGTAGACTCCCAGGTCTTTAATATTGTCTTCAGTGTTCAAAATGGTATTATCAATTTCATACGACAAATTTAGATTTTTCCTTCCTAATGAAAGCACCTGGCTTTTAAAGATATTTATAGGGAGCTGCCATTTTAAAGACCAACTATTCACATCATCAACAGCCGTCGGGAGGAGAGCAGAATCCAGCTGATTGCCAACACTCCAATAGACCTTTACATCGTCAGCAAATTTGGGCATCTTTACACCATTACCTTGGGTGTTCAAGTCAGCGATAAAAATAACAAACAGTAAGGGTCCCAACACAGATCCCTGTGGAACGCCACTGCTAACTAAACCTGGTTCCGAAAGTGAATCTGCCATTACCACTGATTGGGACCGAAAGCTAAGAAAGTTTCTTATCCAACATAATATTTTCCCACCAATACCAAACTTTTGTAGTTTAAAAAGTAGCTTCGAATGTACGACTGAATCAAAAGCTTTGGCAAAATCAATGCAGATAAGATCGACCGGTGTACCCTCCTCGATTGATTTAGTCCAGTCCTTTAAACAGTGTAGTAATTGAGAAGTCGTTGACCGACCTGGTAGGAAGCCAAATTGATCATCTGGGATTTGCTTGAATTTATTAAGATGTTTTAGAATATGGTCGCGGATGATACGTTCAAGCAAACGACAGGGGACGCAGGTTAACGAGATTGGACGGTAGTTTGCTGGATCAGATGTGTTTCCCTTTTTAAATATAGGGGTAACCCATGCCAATCGCCAATCATTTGGTACAGTGCCCAATTCAATCGATGATTTCAGAATCAAAGTGAGCGGTTTAGACAGCTCAAATACAAGTGACTTATAGAAGAATGAAGAAAAACCATCAGGACAGATAGCATGGCTGTTTTTAAGGTTAGTCAAATGTTTATGTACAGTTTCGCGTGTTATAAAAAGTTCATTGACACAAGGAATTGGTTCTACGAAGAATTGGTTTTCGCTCTCTGGAGGTCGATTTAGGAAATTTTCATGAACGAAGTTATTACAGAAAGTTTTGTTTAACGCATTAGCTTTATCCAGAGCGTTAGTCAGTAGTTTGCCATCAAAATAAAGAGGTGGTATCTTAGAATGAGTTTGAGATTTCTTCCTGATATGCTTGTAAAGTGAACTAACATTACCGTCAAGAATAACTTTATTTTCACAGCTTATCATGTGTGCTCTACAGGGTGATTTAATTAATTTAGCACAGGCGTTATATTGACTGAGAGTTGTCTCATTTCTATTTGCGCGCAAGCGTTTCCAGAGTTTCTTTTTATTAATTAACTGTTTCCTAATTTCCTTAGTAGTAAACGGTTTTGGGTTCTTATTAATTCTACGATAAGTGCACGATTTGTTGTAGAAGGCACTCAGTAAATTTTGAAATGATATCCATTTAGCATTTGTGGTTTCATGGATACCAATCAGTGAGTTCCAGTCAACACACTCAAGATAGGTCCGTAAGTGTATGGAAGTTAATTTTCCTTGAAAAAGCTGTGTTTGAATCATCACTCTTAATATGTGATTTATTATGATTTAATTAAAAATAACAGTTGAGTGATCGCTGGTGCTAAAGCTGGTATGGACGTCCACATCGAACACAGTACGTTCATCATCCACCAAGATTAAGTCTAATATGTTGTTCCTCCTGGTTGACTTGGCCACCAGCTGATCAAGACCAAGATCCATAGTGTATTCAAGAAATATCTGCCGGGCTGCATTTGATGAGGAGTGTGACCTCCAATCGATATAAGATTGGTTAAAAGTCCCCCAAAATTAAATTTGTGCAAGTTGGGTCAACTGTCAATCGAAGATAGTTACAAAGATTTTCAATCTGGACAATATCCTCACCGTGAGGCAGATAACAGCAAGTAAGTTTCACTTTTAGGGGTAGAAGGATAAGACAAAGGGACTCAGACTCAGATGCAGTTGAGAAGGAACCAACCTCAATATAATCCCGTACGAATATTGCGATCCCACCCCCGCGGCTGCCACGGTCTCTTTGAAAGACCGAATAAGGGCAATCGTGGATCAACATGCCATCCGAGATAGTACAATCAAACCAGGTCTCGGTTAACACAATAATATCATATTCTAGACTCGACAACAACACGTGAAGCTCAGGCAGTTTCCCCGTTGCACTTTGTGCATTAATCAGGCAACCTGAAATGAAATTGGCTGAATTAGTTTCCACATCACATTGTGTAGTAGGGTTTGATGGTGTTACTCGACATATCTTATGTTTAGAACGTTCACAAAGATTTAGAAGCGTCGGTACAGCACAGCATGATGTAGACTGAGTGGAATTCAACTCGCAGTGTTTATAGAGACCACCGTCAGTCAGGCCAGTATTTTGACAAGGATTATGTCGGTTAAGGCTTATTCGTTTCCCTCAAGTGAGTAGAAGCCATCGAAAATAGGATGCCTTAACCCAGTATCGCATTATTGCACAGGAGAGCGCGCTCTTTCCATGACGTGAAAGGTGCAGTCCATATGGTGTGAGAAGGCCAACATTTTCTTCAATAGAGCACCAAAGGGAGATAAATCCCACACCACGTGTCTTGCACATCATCTGGATATTGCCATTGCACTTCACCAAGTACTGTCGGTGAGCTGAATAGCTCATCCCAGCTTTGTTTACACCAGGAAATAATCCCACGATGCTGATGCGTAATTTTGGTGCAAATTCTCTGATTTGGTCTGTTAGAGATCCCAGACCATGGGCAATGACACTAAGTGAGTCTGAACCGATATTATTTGTGCCCAGACAGAGTGTGACGCCCTGGACGTTGTTTTCAGATTTGAGGATGTCCGCAACAGGTCTGTTAAAATGTTCAATTTTCGCACCGGGGAAGCACCAAGTTCGTGAAGTCAGGTCTGTGATTTCATTAAGTCTGATGTTTCTTACCTGAGAGTCACCAATTATGATCAGCCTACCAAGATCACAGGTATTTGTTCCCCGTGTTATGGAGTCACGGCACGTGTTCAGGTCAAGGAGACTCACAGTTTTTCCTTATACGTTTATAATTTATGGCATCAGAATGACCTCTCGCACTCAATTTGTACAAAACATTGTGTTTATAATATTTATGCTTGTTACGAACAGAAGGGACTGGCATCAGGACTTCAGGAGGGTTCTTGCCACCCACCGGGACGCAATCGACATGGGAAGAGAGAGACGTGTGATATTTCCTGCCTTTATGAGAGGAGATTACAGAGCTAACAATGTAATTTTCAACATCATTTTTTGTTTTTACCGGGGCAGAGTTTTCGGTGTTGCAGTTTAATTCACCAGTTTTATTTGTCATTATAGAATCTCCAAGATTTTTACTGATATCGGCAAGCATGGTAACCTGGTTTATAAACATGCTTTCAATCGTATCTCTCAGCGTGGAAATTCCAGATTTGATGACCTCATCGATGCTACTCATAAAAAGTGACAATTTGGTGTTAAGGAGATCACTTCATATCCGGTCCTTATCTCTCTACGCACTACATTATGTGCTACCTCTTCATTCTTCCTCGTCCGACTCCGTTTTACCAATCGATCCTACCATGTAATTTTTCTCTTGCTCAACCTTGGCCCTGCACCCTTTCTTCAAAATACAAAACATCGCTTCATAGCTACAATAGCGTTCCATGGGTCGTCCGCTTCAATTTTCGTCCTCTGCTCCCTCATAGGATCGATCCTCCACTCTTTCCCAGTCAAACAGGAAACACATCCAACAAGCCTCAGGTCCTTATCTTCCTCCTTTACTGGCTGATGGTTTACCAGCTCGCCTTTTCCCTGCAATCCACGACCGTTCACTATTTGAACGATGCAAACAAAAAAAAGGGAGGGGGGGGGGAGGGAAAGGGACGCTGTAGTATCACGTCCCCTACATCATCTCCATCCAACCTACACTCCTATCCTACTACAGCGCTGCATCCACTGATTATGCAGTAATGCCACGTTCCTCCACCAGAGGCCACTACAGTCGTCCGCCTCGCAGTTCAAACACTGCGCGTTTAACGGTTTTTCTGTGTCCTGTTTGTTGTTCAACCATGATCGACTCCTCTTTGTCTGAAGATCCTCTGCCTGATGCTGAAGCAACACCGTACAATGAAACACCGATCACTAAGGCAGCCAATGTGCTTTCACCTAAGGCATGTAATTGTCTCGGTTTCTCCGAGAACTCATCTAAGTTCCATTTCGATCCTCATCCTTGCTGTCAGCGGCACAGACAGTGTGATGGACTTGAACTTAACTGCCGTATCTGCATTTCTATTTCACCGAGCCGATGGACACTCATTCGAAGAAAGCAGCTTCAATCACGGCAAAGAATGCAAGAGGACCTTAAGTTCAACAGCTCCTTCACTACCGAAGAAAGCCACGAAACGTCCTGCGACAGGTCCGCTGCCTGCCATTCATCCTCTAAAACGACCTGCCCTTCCAGATACTGAAGCAATTCCCGCAATAGCAGGGACATCGGGGAAGCCGCACTATCCAATGCTCAGCACTGGTCGAGCAAAGCCGGTTGCTCCGCCGGGCCGTAAGTGAGCAGTCCCTTCATCAAAGTACCGGACCCCAGATAATTTAACTCGTCGACTTGTTTATCACCTAGATGGTATTTCATAATAGAAAACAGGAACATGGGAGCATTATTAATCAACACCACTATGTCAGCGTCTTTGATTCGAGCTATTCTGCTGTCTTAAAAATTGAGAAATATTTCTGAAATAGTAGGGTATATAAGTAACATTTTCGTAGGTGTTTTTACATTGGTAACGTCCTTTTAATTTACTTTCGTCCATTTTTTGTATTGCGCATAGTAGGCTATAACAATGGACGAAAGTAAAGTGAAAGTGGACGGAAGCAAGAAAGTAAGACGAAACCAACGTAAAAAAAACCTTTTAATTATGATGCTTTGTTAAGTATGCCTTTCTGTCTACAGGTAATCATAATAAATTGACGCAGTCAGTAAAGATGATTTTAAACGATAATACTGTATTATCAGCTCATACGTGTGATTCAGTTTTAGGAGGGGCGATCGCTCCCACTAACCCCCTTTGAATCGCGCTTGTTCTAAAAGCAATATCTTAAAACAATCAAACTTTCACAGTCATTCACACTCTGAAGGAAGTAATTCATTAAGGATTATAGCATAGAAGCCAACATTTTTCTTTCTAAATTTCATTGTCCAATACACTTTTTCCTCATCTTCAAACCAAGTGAATGCTGGTTCGAATCCCGCGACTGACCTAACTATGATATGGGACTAAAAAAATCATCCAGTTCGGCATGGGCAAAAAAGGGTTAACACGCTTGTGTGTATTTGTACTCATAAGGCTGGTACAGGTTTAACATCCTCATTAAGTTAGACTATTTATGCTCGTATCCTCAAAATGCGTGTGTGTATTTGTACTCGCAAGGCTGGTAGGGTGCTTATGTCCTCATTAGGTTGGAGGTGTTCGTGCATTCATAGCCTTGACATGTGTGTGTGTATTTGTATTCATAAGGCTGGTATATGGTTAACATCCACAATAGGTTAGATATGTTTATGTTCATATCCTAAACAGGCATGTGTGCATTTGTACTCAAGAGGCTGGTAGGTTGCTGATGTCCTCATTAGGTTGGAAGTATTCGTGCATTGATATTCTTAACGTGTGTGTGTATTTGTACTCTTAAGTCTGGTACAGGGTTTACGTCCTCATTAGGGTAGGCATGCATGTTTATGCTCGTATCCTCAAAAGGCATGTGTGCATTTGTACTCATGAGGCTGGTAGGGTGCTGATGTCCTCATTAGGTTGGAAGTGTTCGTGCATTCGTATCCGTAACATGCATGTGCGTATTAATTTGTACTCATATGGCTGGTATAGTGTTAACATCCTCCTTAGGTTAGACATGTTTATGCTCGTGTCCTCAAAAGGTGCATTTGCATTTGTACTCACAAGGCTTGTAGGGTGCTGATGTCCTCATTAGGTTGGAGGTGTTTGTGCTTTCATATACTTAACATGCGTGGGTGAATTTGTACTTATAAGGCTGTTATACTGTAGGGTTAACGTCCTCATTAGGTTATACACGTTTATGCTCATACTGTCAACAGGTCTGTGTGCACTTGTTCTCGCAAGGCTGTTATGGTACTGATGTCCTCATTAGGTTGGTGGTGTTCATGCATTCATATCCTTAACATGCGTGTATGTATTTGTACTCATAAGGGTGGTATAGGGTTTGCGTCCTCATTGGGTTAGACATGTTTATGCTCGTATCCTCAAAAGACGTTGTGCAGTTGTACTCACAATACTGGTAGGGTGCTAATGTCCTCATTAGGTTGGAGGTGTTCGTGCATTCATACCCTTAACATGCGTGAGTGTGTTTGTACTCATAAGACTGGTATAGAGTTTAGGTTCGCATTAAGTTAGATGTGTTTACGCTCGTTTCCTCAACAGGCATGGGTGCATTTGTACGCACAAGGCAGGTAGGGTGCTGATGTCCTCATTTTGTTGGAGGTGTTCGTGCATTCATACCCGTAACATACGTGTGTGCATTTGTACTTATAAGACTGGTATAGGGTAACGTCCTCATTAGGTTAGACATGTTTATGCTCATAACCTCAACAGGCATGTGTGCATTTGTACTCACAAGGCTGGCAGGTTGTTGCTGTCTTCATTAGGTTAGCGTTGTTCGTGCATTCATATCTTTCGTGTGTGTATTTGTACTCATATGGCTGGTATAGGGTTAATGTCCTCATTAGGTTAGACATGTTTATGCTTGTTTCCTCAACAGGCATGTGTGCATTTGTACTAACAAGGCTAATAGGTTGCTGATGTCCTCATTAGGTTGGAGGTATTCGTGCATTGATATTCTTAACTTGTGTGTGTGTGTATTTGTACTCATAAGGCTGGTATATGGTTTACATCCTCATTAGGGTAGACATGTTTATGCCTGCATCCTCAAAAGGCGTGTGTGTATTTGTAATCACAAGGCTGGTAGGGTGCTAATGGCCTCATTAGGTTGGAGGTGTTCATGCATTTATATCCTTAACATGCATGTGTGTATCTGTACTCATAAGGCTGTTGTTGGGTTAACGTCCCCATTAGGTTAGACATGTTTATGATCGTATCGTCAACAGGCATATGTGCATTTGTATTCACAAGGCTGGTAGGTTGCTGATGTCCTCATTAGGTAGGAAGTATTCGTGCATTGATATTCTTAACGTGTGCGTGTATTTGTACTCATAAGGCTGGTATATGATTTACGTCCTCATTAGGGTAGACATGTTTATGCTCGTATCCTCAAAAAGCGTGTATGCATTTGTACTCATAAGGTTGGTAGGGTGCTGATGTCCTCATTAGGTTGGAGGTGTTCGTTCATGAATACGTATAAACCGCTACACGTAAATATGACGTAAAATAAGTTACTCTTACCAAAATACAGCACAAAATACCTCGCCTACCATCCCCCCCCCCCCCGAAACATTAATTTCGAATCAAAAATTCTCTCCCCCCCTACGAATTAATCCCTCTACTGGTACAAAAGCTTTTGGTCAAGCAAAAATGCAAAAACAATTATCCTCATTATTATTACTATAATAGGCATGTAATTGAGTTCCGGAGATCAAATCTACTCTGGATGCTATAAAAAATACATTTATTTTCTATGTTCTCATTTCCATCTTATGCAGAAATTTGTGAATATGAAGCAAGTGAACGACTTCAATACCGATTTCTTCATGTGACTCTGGATAGCCCTACCGCCAGGCGAGCGATTTGCTGTATAACTGATAAAAGAAGCGACCAACATGTTTCAAAAGGCAGTAATAGTTTTTTTTCAACCATTTGTAATTATTTTCAGCATTTTTAGCACTAAAACAACATTCATTCTGTACATTTCGGACCATTACTTCGTGTTATTCAAGTAGGGCTCGGCTACTAAAAGTTCCACCACTACTGAAACTCGGCTAAACCATCGAACGGAAAACTCGAGCACATCTGGTAATATTTGAGGCTGGAGCTTCGTCTTCTAACTTGAATTTTTGGCACGAAAGCTCCATTGTCATGAAAATTCATCAATATTCGAACATGTCTGCGGACATAATCTTGCCCGAAACAGACAGTCAGACCGACAAAATCCAATTTCAATTGACTATTCGACCTCACTCGAATACTCTCGGCCAATTAGTACAATTAATAATTATCAAAAGAGTGTACCTTACACCTTATATCTGTACGTTTCAAATTATAGTGCTATCAAATCATTTGCATTTGAGAAATGGCAGACAAAATGCGCTTTTTTGAATGTTGACTAATTAAAGGTGCCTATTAACTGAATGACAAGCTGCAGCATCTACCACCATCATCTCTCCTCATTAAAAAGATGCAGTTTATGCTTGGTTGGTTGGTTGGTTGGTTGGGGATGATCATCTTCTGGAAGTATAAGGCTACAAATATGAGAAGTTTGTCAAAAGAAAGCAAATTAACCTGTTCGTTGTCCAGGCGTATTTTCAAAGTCCGAGCTGGGTCCTAAATGACCGAAATTAACGAAAAATAACCATTTGCAACAATCGGCAACAATCACCCAACAATGCCTCAACAATACATGACGTCATGATTGTTGCCACATTTTTTTCGTGGAAGCCTCGAAGCCGTCCAGAACGTCCATCAACAATGGTCTGGCGTTCACGGACCAACGTGGAGCGAGTTACTAAATTGTTGTCCAGTAAAGACGCGTAGCTTTTCGCAGTACTATTTTATTATCCGTTTTAAAATTGGAGTCATTCGCGGATTCTATAATAACTGACAAATCTAGGACAAGAGAATAATCGTTTAGCAGCAACACAAAGACAGAAAAAGATTAAATGCTAAATACTAAATTACGTATAGAAAATATATTAACACCAGAAAGGGGTGCCAGGAATACTTTTACGTGTGTGTTTGTATCATTTTAAACAACAATATTCGTGGATTAGTTTTTACGTAAGGCCATCAGCCAGTTTCCTCCTTATTTGTACTAAAATGCGAGCAGCTTTGGATAAGAGTTAGTGTCTTGTGTAGGCCTAATTTGCATTCAAGCCGTGGCGTTTTCCCTTGATTTCTGCAGCTGTTTTCGCCAAGTGATGTATGGTTCTTGGTGGTTACATTGATTTAGTCACGTTCCTGGAGAAATGTTTCCGATGATTGAGTGAGCGAAGCGAACAAAAATCATCGTTTGTCATTAGAAACACTATGTTGGATAAAAGATCATTGGAACCGTAGCATTTTCACTTGATTTCTGCAGCTGTTTCACCTAGTGAGGGGTCATCAGAAAGTGAAGTGATAAGGAACCGATGGAAAAATCTTCACTGAGCAGGACGTAAAGAAAAAAAAATCTTAAAAAAGTGAAACAAAAAACCCATGTAAAGTGTAGTACTAACACAAATTACATGTGATGTGAGGTTCTCGGTGTTACAATGATTCAGTCACGTTTCTGAGGAAATGTGTGTGCTGATTGAGTGAGCGAAGCGAACGATGATCAGCGTTTGTCATCAGAACAGCACTTTTTCCTAAATGCAGTAATTAATGAATGAATGAATGAATGAATTTTATTTTTATGTGAAAACATAAGGGAAAACTTCCCGAGGTTCTTGCGAACCTGTTTTATGGGGAAGAACCCATTACACATACAAAACGTCAAAGCATAATATGGTAACAAAATACAAAACAGACAATGAGATCCTAGATACAGTATTAGCAACAAGTAAATGATTAACGTGGTGAAACAAAACAAATTAAAACAATATAAATATATGAACACACATATAATTGTCTATGGGTAAATAGGAGAACCTACAATTCAGAAAGAAACGCCCAATTAGCAAATTTAAGAATGAATACATATTAAGAAGAGACCAGCATGAAGATACATCTATTCATTAAGATGTATAAGAAACTGTTTTAAAGTAAACGCAAATTTTTTGGTATTTTTCACCTGCTTGATACTTAGAGGGAGGCAGTTCCAGTTTTTTACAGCCGTGTAGGTGAGATTGCGTTTTGCATGGTCAGTTCTACACCTTGGTAAGATGAGCTTATCACCATTACGGGTGTTGTAGTCGTGACAATCGTGGAAGGTTTTCACAAGGATAAGTCTGTTGAAGCAAGACCGAGTTTCGCTGGCAGCGTAAACAAGGCTGTGCATATAAAGACAAACATTGTATTGATAAATTTGAGCAACCTTGATAATTTCAAACTTCCTAAACAGAGGCAAAGAGTGGGAGTCATAAGTTGCCTTAGCAATACTTCTTACTGCTCTTTTTTGAAGTACAAGAATACGTTGTAGCTTGTAGTTTGAAACTGCACCCCAAACAGTAATCCCGTATAAAATTAAGGGATAGACAAATGCAAAATATAGAATTCTTAATAATTTAGATGGAACAAATCCTTTCACTCTAGACAGGATAGCAGATCCCCTGGCAACTTTACTGCACACATAGCTAATCTGTGGTGTCCATGAAAGGATATCATCAAGGACAATTCCTAAAACACGAACATTTCTCACTCTTTCAAGTACAACGTCCGAGATTTTGATGACGTGTGACTCATTTTGATCAATTTGCGCAATTTTTTGACTCGAACCCATTATCATATATTTAGTTTTCTTTGCATTTAATGACAATTTGTTAGAATCAAAGAAGTGGGTAAATCTTTTAAGATCAAAGTTAACATGGCTGATAAGGACATTCAAATCTTTTCCGGAATATTCTAATGTGGTATCATCTGCAAAGCCAACCACGAACGACTGATTGCTACAAGAAAAAATATCATTAATGTACACCAAGAAAAGTATTGGGCCTAAGATGGACCCTTGTGGCACTCCACAAGTAATTCCCAGCAGTGGAGACTGAACTCCATTTAGATCAGTAAACTGTGTTCTACCCACTAGATAGCTTTTAAACCAATTGTAAGTAACACCTCTGATACCAATTGAAGAAAGCTTCTTTAAAAGTAAATCGTGGTCTACTGTGTCGAAGGCTTTGGATAAGTCCAAAAAAACAGACACGGTAAAGTTACCTAGTTCAATGTTTTCGATAACCCTATTAACGACAGTGTGTAGTGCTTGAACTGTAGATCTACCCCTGCGAAAACCAAATTGATTGTCACTCAACAGATGGTGTTTTTCCAGAAAGAAATGTAAACGCTTATATACAACTTTTTCAAATACTTTTGAAAAAACAGGCAACAAAGAAATGGGCCTATAGTTACAAAAATCATTAACATTACCAGATTTATAGAGAGGGATAACCTTTGCTTTTTTCAGCTGGTTCGGAACACAACCTGTCGTAAGGGATTTGTTTATGAGCTGTGCAAGAGGTGGTGACAAATACCTATAACACCGTTTGACCAGTAGCATGCTAATGTCATCAAAACCACCTGATTTTTTGTCTGGGAATGCCTTAATAATGCTCTCGATCTCACATGCGTCAGTAGGCCACAAGAAAAGTGAATCGTTAAACTTGGCTCCCGTATTTCCCACATTAGGCACGGTAGGCAAATTAGCAGCCAACTTGGGTCCAATTGAGACAAAGTGCAAATTTAATTCTGCAGCCAACCCAGGAGCCTCATTGGAATTCTGGCTAGCATGTGGAAGAGTCATGTTATGGGGTTTATGGGTACCTGTAAGTTTTTTCAAATCATTCCATAATTCCTTGCTATTATTTTTATTGTTTTTAAAAAGGTTGCCATAAAAATTAATTTTTGCTTCCTTAATAAGGATGTGAACTTTTTTGTATGCAGATTTGTATTTCTCTTTATTATTAGCATCTGGTTTCCTAATGTAATTCCTGTACAACTTATTTTTCATTTTGATTTGTTTTTGCAGTTCTGGAGAAACCCAATCTTGAGTCCTTTTAACTCGTTTGATGGTAGTTTCATTTTTAAAGTTGGGCTCAATTATGGGAAATGCAATATCCAAATGATGTGTGAATTTGGCTAAGAAATTTTCGTACAATAGGTCTAAGTCATCTTTAAGATTTAACTCGTTCCACATTTCATTTTTTAAGCCCTCAACCAAATTATTATAGCCTTTTTCAGAGTAACGTCGCCTAATCTTATAGCAAGGATGTATTTTACTAAGCTTATTAGATTCTAAGAACACGTAGATTGGAAAATGATCGGTGAAATCAGAGATGATAATGCCAGTATGAGTTCCCTTGCTTAAATGATTCGTCCAAATATTGTCAATTCTCGTAGCAGAGGAGTCTGTAATTCTAGTTGGCTTTGTGATAATTGGAACAAATCCTACAGAAAGCCAATCATTCACAATAGATGAAATGGCGTAATCAGACAAATACTTATTTAAGTCAACATTATAGTCTCCTAAAATATAACCTCTCTTTTTCTCGGCACAAATTTTGTTTATAGTAAAACTAAAAGCATTGCTGAAATTAAGTAGTAGGGTAGGTTGCGCTGATTGAGTGAGCGAAGCAAACGAAAATGAGCATTTGTCATCAGAGACAGCACTTTTTCTTAAACACTCTTAGTAAGTTGTAGGCTAAATATTTATCCTGTAGTGGAAAATTGCGCACGTTATTTGGATCACTTCCTTGAACATATGTTTGATAATTTTTTGCTGGGAGTGTCTGTCAGCACCATATGAGTTTCAACAAGAAATCTCCTCGAGCGCAGCGAGACGTGGCGGTATGAGCGAGCGAAGCGAGCGACTCCGCTAGTCTCTCCTCGTTGTAAAGATACAGTTTGTGCTTGGTTGGTTGGGAATGATCATTTTCTCCTCTGAAAGAAGAAGGCTACAAATATGAGAAGTTTGTCAAAAGAAAGCAAATTAACCCGTTCGTTGTGTAGGCATATTTTCAAAGTCCGAGCTGGGTCCTAAATGACCGAAATTAACGATAAATGACCATTTGCAACAATCAGCAACAATCACCCAACAATACCTCAACAAAACATGACGTCATGATTGTTGCCAAATCTTTTTCGAAATTATCTGGAACGTCCATCAACAATGGTTTGGCGGCAACGGACCAACGAGGAGCGAATCAATAAATTGTTGTTCTCAGTAACAATCAGTTAAGACGCGTAGCTTTTCGCAGTACTATTTTATTAACCGTTTTAAAATTGGGAGTTATTCATTGAAATTTTATATACTGATAAATCCAGGACAAGAGAATAATTGTTTAGCAGTAACACAAAGACAGAAACAAATTAAATGCTAAATACTAAATTACGTGTAGAAAATATATTCACACCAGTAAAGAGTGCCAAGAATATTATTACGTCTGCGTCTATATCATTTCAAACAGCAATATTCGTGCATTAGTGTTTACGTAACGTCGGTTAGCTGGTTCTTTCCTTATTAATTTGTGCTTAAACAAGAGCAGGTTTGGTTAAGAGTTATTGTCTTGTGTATGCCTACTTTGCATTCAAACCGTGGCTTTGTTACTTAACGTTCTGCAGTTGTTTCGCCAAGTGGGCGGTCACCAGAAAGAGAAGTGATAAGAAGCCGATGGAAAGATCTGTACTGAGTAGGACGTAAAGAAAAAATTCTTAAAATAAGTGAAACAAGAAAACCCATGTACAGTGGAGTTCTACCAAAAATTTCTAGTGATGTGTGGTTCTCAGTGGTTACATTGATTCAAGTTACGATTCTGAGGAAATGTTTGCAGTGAATGATTGAACGAAGCAAACGAAATCAGCGTTCGTCATCAGAAACAGCACTTTTTTCCTAAATACATTTAGTAACTAATTTAGGCTAAATATTAGCCTATGAATGCGTCGTATTCACTATGAATATGACCGACTTTCTACGTTTGATAAAAGGTCATTGGCCCCAGCCCAAAAGTTCAACAGGTATTGATACTGAATGATAACATTACAACTCTGGAATGACGTTATTTGGTAATTTTTAGTTTTGTTTAAACTAAAAACCGTGACGTGTTCTGTTGATGTGTGGCTCATGGTGGTCGGTTGTAGAGGTGGTCGCATTTCTGAGGTTGCGCTGATTGAGTGAGCGAAGCGAACGAAATCAGCATTCGTCATCGGAAACAGCACTTTTTCTTAAACACTTTTAGTAAGTTGTAGGATAAATATTTATTCGGTGGTGGAAATGATCGACTTTCTACGTTGGATAAAAGAGAATACGTGAAACACTACTGCTACATTGAACTTAATTGACAATTTTTAGTTTTGTTTATCATTTGTATTATGAACTGGCGCACTAAGAAAAACGCGCACATTATTCGGATCACTTCCTTAAACATTTGTTTATTTGATAATTTTTGCTGGCAATGTCTGTCAGCACCATGTAAGTTGGCACAAGAATTCTCCTCGAGCGCAGCGAGACGCGGCGGAATGAGCAACAACAATGCCTCAACAATATATGACGTCATGATTGTTGCCAATTTTTTTTCGAAATTACCTGGAACGTCCATCAACAATGATCTAGCGGCAACGAGGAGCGAGTCACTAAATTGTTGTTCACAGTAACAATCAGTAAAGACGCGTAGCTTTTCGCAGTACTATTTTATTACCCGTTATGAAATTCACCGATTCTATAATAACTGACAAATCTAGGACAAGAGAATAATCGTTTAGCTGCAACACAAAGACAGAAAAAAATTAAATGCTGAATACTAAATTACGTATAGAAACAATATTGACACCAGAAAAGGGCGCCAGGAATACTTTTACGTCTACGTTTGTATCATTTTAAACAACAATATTCGAGCATTAGTTTTTACGTAAGGCCATCAGCCAGCTCCCTCCTTATTTGTGCTAAAACACGAGCAGCTTTGGATAAGAGTTAGTGTCATGTGTCATTGTTTATAAGCCAAATTTAATACAAAGTGATTCCTTTTTTAAAGTCGTAAAAAACCGATAAGCTACTATTTTTCCCCTCCCCTACACTGTTTCACACAATTTTACCCTTCACTCACCTTTCAGAACTTGGCTTTCTGATCGTACTGTACGGTCCGTCTCCTTAAGCCGAAACTCGGGAACTGAACAGCTCCTACTTGGACCTCCTTGTTTTTCAATATTTTTATTTTCCAGCATGATTCAGTAAAAAATTTACAGATACGCAGAATTTTAAAAGATGCCGGTCGAAGATGCACGCAAAGATCCCTTAAGTTTTTTGATATGGGGAGGAAAACAAGCTGTTTAATTCAAAGCCTAATACGAAAAGGTTTTATCAAAACAATACGGCATTCGCGCAAAAAACTCGAAGTTTATTTACCCTACTTTAAAGTGCAAGAAACATGTTATAAATTTTGTTCTATATAGCGAATGATGGGAAAATTTGTGCATATTAAGTATCAACCACAATATCATCGAAACAAATACACGATTAGCACAAGTTACAAAAAAAAAATTTACATGTTCTACATCTTACCGATGTCAAAAAAAATGAAACATTATTATACTCAGAAATGGCTACGGTTTCTACTTTTAAGAATTCTTTTGATTCCCATCTGCTGTAACTAACGATGATAATCATATTAAAAAAAAAATATATGTAATAAACTTGCTTATCTTAAGTTTTATGAAGGGGTCTGCTTGAACGGATCTTCGAAAAAGTCATGGCACCTTTATCCACACGTTCACTATTCATTCTCTCTTTCTCACCCGATAACGTAATATCCTTGATAAAATGTAATAATCTGTCATCGTTACTATGACGCAGCTTGGATGAGACAGAAGGATGTGGTCGATTCTAAATTGAGATTTCTACTTCTTCATAGTAATCCTTAGGGAGTCGGAGGGGAAACATACAGTCCTTAAGGATGAAAATAAGGTTGGTTTGGGTGATCTGTTCGGCAGTTTCACAGTCGATGATTTGATCGGTAGTTTCACCGTCGATGATTTTGAACCAGCGATCATAATTGGCGTTAAATATTCGCTATCTTCATTCCAACTAGGACTGATTCCTGGTACGCTGCTATAATAACGGGTTGTTTTAGCGTATACCGTATTGGGGACATCGTATGAGTTAGCAGTTGTAACGCTGTAGAATGGTGAAGATTTAACAAATCCAGAAACTGGGAGATCATACAGTGGAATTGATGGTAAAATGGGCGAACTTCCATAATGACGGGTGAAAGATGGTGATGCATAATCATGCAAAACTAACGATTCATGATACGGGCGGGCTGGATGATGGTGAATGGTAGCAGTAATATGGCGATTGGGGGAAAAAATCAATGTGGAGTTCACAGGACGGGTTG
The DNA here is from genome assembly GCA_023313725.1 of Lithobius niger. Taxonomy (NCBI): domain Eukaryota; kingdom Metazoa; phylum Arthropoda; class Chilopoda; order Lithobiomorpha; family Lithobiidae; genus Lithobius; species Lithobius niger. The sequence goes on along the minus strand of JAHWFP010160888.1, from coordinate 17,121 downwards.
GCAAATTGGCTGTCGAATGAGTCGGACGGAGACACTGGCTCGACTTCTTGTCTGAGAACTGGTACTGAATCGGGTGTAGACGCAGGTTCGATTCCCAGTCCAATAGCCTGTGTAGAATCCTCTAGAGAAACAGGAAGAACGTCTGTAGAGGACCGGAGTAGCATTTTGTCAACCATTGAATAGAGGTAGTTCCATGCGAAAAAACAAAAAAACTGTCATTCCGCCCAGCAGGGCCAACACAATGAAGAAAATCTTGATTAAATCGGTAATCATACTTGAACGTGGGTGAAAAGCCGAAGGGAGCGGAAGTGAGAACAAACAATCTGCTGGCGGAATAGCCTGAAAAATCGTTAATAGAATCGGCGAACGTGCCAACCCGTTCTGTACAGTTCGATTTATTTTAAGAGGTGTTTGTTTTTCCATAGCGAAACGCTTCATTAAAAAAAATTTACCATTAGCCTCTATCCATTAGCATAATACCTTCTTTCGACCCTCCCTCGAGTGTAAGTTTGCTAACAGGGTTTAAAAGTGCTTTCATGTGTCTTTGAGAAACGGAACCAGATGTTTCAACTTGAACTGTCTCAAGAGAAAACAATCGTAGTACAAGGATGCTAGCGTTAATATTTCCATTCCTCGTATAAGTTAATCTCGATCGTTCGTTTAATATAATCATGAAAAATTGAACACCCGAAAAAAAATTGTTTCCAGAAAAAAAAATTTCATAATATTTCTAACTAGAAAGCTAATAAATTTATTCAGGGAAAACGCAGGAAGAACATTAAGGGATTAAATTATTTTTTTCAAGTTTTAAATGGAAAAGGAAAAAACGATCAGTGAAATTATCAGAATCGAAGATTCAGCCTACATCCAGTTTCTCTACCCAGCCTGCGTATACAATGGATTAGTTTTTTATTATTTATTTTCATTGTTAAGGGATAAATTAAGCCTAATTAGTCTTTATTACAGAAACAATACAGTTAATTAATTATATGCATAATTCCATAAATATCATACATTCATTTAATACATGAATCAAACATTCATTATTCATGCCAGACCTAAAACGGCTCCAGCGACTAAGATATAGAAGGGGCCCGTTTCAAAGAAGACCGGAACTGTGTACATTCCTTTGTAAATTGAACCAGCGTAATTACAGCTATTGTTAAGTTGAGGAGATGGCATTTCTAACTACGACATTATTTACGACGCGACCAGCGAAGCATAGAGTTCTCGGAAGGAATTCCAATTAGTTGGAACGTCATCCTTGATCGAACACGATCCTAATTACAACAGTTAATTTATTGCACGAAGGTCTGCAGGTGACAGTTCATTTAAGCGGCAAGCTACTCAAGCGCACAATACCAAGAATCAGCTGATGCGCCTCGAACACGACAATACAATGACTGACAAGCGCAACGGTACCTAATTTACTTTTAGGACCTGAACTGTCAAGACCCGCAATTTCTATTCAGAACACTAATCAATCAAATAAATTGCTAAGCGATAACGCACTAGTATTTAAGCGGACTTCAGGAATGCGGCATCATCATTCAACTTCTAAAGGTTTACACGTTGCCACCATCCTCTGAGCCTTGCTATTTACGGACGCCTAAAAACCGTGCCGCGCGCCCGACGTACGACACCGGGAACGGGAAGCCGGGTGCCCGAACGCCAGCTACGGCGGAGCTTACGGGAGATAAGTATCGTTCCGTATCATTAACAACGATTGTTGTATTTGAATTATAGTAAGCCGAGCGCTTAATCGTTTAATACCAATCATTACTAATTATCCTTTATTAGGATTTATTCTAATGCAACCGTAGTAAGAATGCCAATCGCCAACTATTGTTGATTTAATGTAATCAATCCGATCTCGAAATACAATCCTTATAATTCGATTATTGACCAGTGTGGTCCATATTTTGTACAACGGAGAGTCGATTAAAGGCCCAAAATATTATTGAATTGTTGCTTATCATTGCGCCTCCCATTTCAAGTGCTATATTCATGTGTATAAATTAGGTTAATGCAACCGATTCATCCTGACAACAATGGTTTATATTGTGGCAATTGTTCACTAAAATAGATCATTACAATGGTGTTCATAAGTGCGATTCTATTACCTAAAATTTTCCGGAGATAAAAAACAGTAGAAATTTTTCCAAAGCATTTCGGTTGTGTTCAAACCAATTTAAATGGGCCATTATTTCAAATAAGTTGCATTTTATAGTGTTTAAACTTGGAATTTAATCAAAAAAAAAAAAAAATTTTCAAGGAACACCAAGGATCGTCGTTTGAAATCTAAAGATTGCTAGTTGTTTACGAACGGTTTGTATTACGATTACAGGAAAATTTTAGTAGCCTACACTCACGAGGCATAGCATTGGCAAGCTTTGTTGGCAAACAACAGTGTTGATTTTGTTGAATTCTAGTGTTTATTTTGTGATAAATAATAGATTGGCATATTGGCTATTGCAAAGTATTTTCAGTGTTGCATATTATGTGTGTTTTAAGGCTAGCTATGTTTAAAGGACCCTTACAATTTTTTTAAACCAGGAAATTGGACATTTTGGTGATTTGACCGATTTAGGCCTATAAATCTCCTAAATCAAGTATTATTTAACCTAGTTTATTTTTCACCATAGAAAAAATTATTTGTGATAGTGTTTCATGATCCACACCAAATTATTGCTCTTATCAGTGTGTTAGCTGATATATAAGTTTATTATTTTCACATTTAAAGCAATTTTTCTGTATTTTAACTTGCAAATTGCAGTGATCTTTTGTGTGTACTAATTTGGAATATTGAGTTAAAATAAGGCTTATAACTAAATATTGGGTTAAAATCTAGTATTAAAATATGCCTAAAACTAGACAAAATCGTGCTAAAGGCACTGGTCAGGTTTCTTCAAGGGGTAGACCAATTAGAAAACCCGCAAATCGCCGTGATTTTGTAGAATTCACTGACGGTTCAGTCAGCACCCCAAATCAGGATAATACTAATACCACTCCAGATATATCTGATTCAGAATCAGACTATACTATCGATACCATAGATGATGTAAATGATGCATTAAATTTACCACCACTTAGACGAGTTCAGTCTCGTTCAACTAACAGGTCAAATCGAAATAGAGGTAACTCTAGAGGTAGAATGCGTTCTAGATCCCCACACGACAACCGTGTATCACGGGATTCTCAGGTGCCAAATAATTTTCAGGTAACCTCAAATAATTCCCAACTACCATTGAGTTCTCAGGTTCAGTTAAACCCAAATGTGCCATCAAACTCAAATGTGCAGTTAAACTCAGGCATTCCATTAAGTTTAACAACACCGCTAAACCCTCATGTGCCATCACATCCCCAAATACAAAATAATGCTCAAATACCAGTTAACGTTCAAGTGCCGTTACATACCCAATCACAAAGTCAGTCACAGGTTCCACTCACCCCAAATGTTGTAGTAAATTCCCAAATTCAACCGGATAATCATACACCATTAAATATTACACCTAATCACAGTAACGGACAGCAGTCAAATAGCGTCGACGAACATTTGGTTCAAAGAATTTTAGACCATACTTTGGCTACATGTTTGCAAGCAAATAATGACAACGTTAGGCTAGCAAGTGAAAATCAACTCGAAGTGTTAAAAACTATTGCAGAGTCATTTCAAGTCATTCAAAATAGGGATCCACAGGAAAAATCTAGACTTTGGCAAGAATTACGAGCATCTAAGAAAGCAATTTTGCCTTTCTCAGGTGACGATTCACTTGATATTTTTACATTTTCACTAATGGTAGAAAATCTACGTACCCTTGATCCTACGTTAAAAGATAATGAACTAATTTCAGTTGCATGCAGCAAATGCACGGGAGAAGTAGCGATTTTTCTAGCTATGAATCCCCACATTGCTAAATCTCAGAGTTGGTTATCATTTAAGGAAATTTTAATCGATAGATTTGGTTGCGGAGGTGAAGTTATAACCCCATACTTGTTTCACGCCACTCGTTTAAACGAAGGTGAAACTATCGAAGCATTTTCAGCTAGGCTAGAGAAAATGGCTTCACAGCTTTGGAGAATTAAACCTTCAGACACCCCAGCTCAAAGGGAATTTAAACAAATAGCTAAGGATGATGGTATGCGTTCAGCTTTTCTGCACGCAATGCCACCAGAAATCGAAGCGCACATTACGTCACAAATGCACACTTCATTTCGTAACATGTACAACGCAGCCATCTACAAATGTTCAGTTTTGGCAGGTTATCAAGGTAACAACACTAACCCTAAATCCGCTCAGTCAGCCGAAACTGCAGTAGATAAACAAATTTCAAACACGGAAGTAAATAACCTTGCTTTCGGCACAATGCTTGACAAAATGAACTCGTTAGAGAAAGGGATAACTAAACTGCAAAATGCTAAGCCTAAACTAAACGAAGCTAAGGTTAGCGCCGTTAACCCTAATTTACTCAACACTAAACAGTGCTATCGCTGTTTAGGCCGCGGGCATTTCAAAAATGAATGCCAAACAAAAAACGAAAACGTGCAACGTTGTAGGCAACGTAACGAGGAACGTTGGGGCACGTTCAACAACTCACCTAGAAATAAAAATAATTTCAGAGGTAGAGGAGGTCGCGGAGGTAACGGATACAGGGGAAATAACCGCGGAAAACGCGGAAACTATTTTTCAGGATTCGGTAACAGGGATGCATATCAGTTTAACAAGAAAACTAATAACCCTTATGCTTTTCAAACTAATAACGGGTACAACAACTCAGGTGACCAACAAAACCAAAACAATGGCAGTTACAATAACAACGGTAGACAAAATCAAAACCAAAATCAAAATCAGCAAAGGCAAAATAATAACAGTAACCAAAATCATTTCCCACAACACGCTACAGATGTAAACCAGGGTAACAACTCTAAACAGTGTGATAATAGTTCAAAAAACGAGCTAGTAGCCTGAATATCGACAGGGATTCAGGTAAAGTAAACACTCAGCTAGAACAGAGCAGTGACGATCAAATTCCACACGTCAGCTCAGTTCAAGCCCAAACACCTGTTAACCAAAATAATGAAGTAAATAGTACTCACATGTTGAAGGCGAAGTGTATTCCTTTATTTTCGAATGACGTAGCGAACAAACTAATGCTTAAACTGTATTCCGATGCAGAATGGCATCAACAGAAACTTGCTTTACCAGATCGTACATTAGCATTACCACGTTTAGCGTCATATTTTGGTAAAGTTTCTTCAAAATATGTTGTAAGATCGATTCAGGGTAATCGAAACCTCGTAAGTGAATTCACTGAAGCTTTAAAAACAGTTAACGATAAGTACGACCTAACTTGTGATTCGGTAATCGTAACGTTATTCGAGGACGGAATGGACTCCACTAACTTTCACACAGAGTTAAATCCTGTAGATACTAATAAACCAATAGTTATTGCTTTATTAGGCGGTGAACGCACAGTCCAATTTAAGCACACGAGCGAAACATTTTACAAAGACGGAGTTAAGATGCTTTCAGGTAATTCCATAGGCATCTCGCATACAGCGCAGAAAGATTGGAAAATCCGAATTCCAACAGTTATAGGGGTCAACGAACCTACTATTTGTTTAACGTTTTGGGACAGCAAAGGCATGGGCAAGCAAAATCTCTCACCAGCGAAGCACCAATCGCTGAGCGAGCGAGGAAACTTGCTTACGAGCATTTCAGCTCAAACAGGCAATAGGTGGTACACAGAGCACCATCTAGCGGCTGAAATTGATACTAGTAGTGCAAACGAAAACCAAAACGAAGCATCGCTTGACTCAGAGCAAACGGAGACTAACTCGAACACGGTTCACGTAAGCACAGTTCTAAATAAACCTAAAGTTAGATATTCTCGTCCACATTTAGTCTTTGACGTTGGAAATAGACCAGAGATATGTTTATTGGACACTGGGTCATCACTTTCGCTAATCACAAATACAGCAGCACAGCGTATGCTTATGAATTTTAGGGTAAAGTGTACTATGCTTACGATGCCGACACCGGTAAGTTTACTTGGTGTAGGGAATAAGCAAATTAAAACAGATAGGAAAATAATAACCACTATACAGAAGTGCGAATTTTCTAGAAATCAGGAATTTGTTGTCGTACCTGACGGTTCTTTTGGCGATATTTCAGTGTTATTAGGATATGATTTTCTGTCTAATAAATCAGATACGTTAATATTAAATTGTCCGGATAACGTTTTAAGCATTGGTGATTTAAAACTCCAAATGTCAGCATCACCAGAGTTAGCTCATGTTGCTTATAACCAAAACAAGGAAATAATAAATAGAGATAACTACAAGCCTAATCATATTTACGTAGCCACGCTTAACGTAGCTACAGACGAAGAAAGCGAAGATAACCCTAAATCAACATGGAATTGTACGCCTAAACAACAACTCATAGATGTCACAGTTTCTTTATTACGAGACGAAGTAATTCCACCAAATTGCGAGTCCAAAATAACCGGAATTTTGCATTTTCCATATCCCGAAATCCAAACAGGAGCATTCGAACCCGAAAACGGCGAATTTCCTGTACGTTTGGCTCACAGTCTCGTTAATACAACTTCCACAGGTATTATTCCAGTAATGTGTATTAATTTTAATGCTTATGACGTAGAATTAAAATCGGGTACGATCCTAGGCACGTACACAACTGCTATTATAGAGTACGACGATGAAACTTCCGTAGATTCGGTAAACTCAAACTTACCCACAACAAGTCCCAATGAGACAGCTCAAACCCCAAATCCCAATGAGGTAGCTCAAAACCCAAGTCCTAGTGAGGTAGCTCAAACAGCAAAGCCCATCGAGATTTCTCATTTGCAAGCTAAACAGAGTGAAAACTCATCGAAAGAGACAGCTAGGGTACTAGCTGACGTTCCCAAGCCCAAATCGAAAGAAGAACTCGATGCGGAATGGAATTTAATGAAACATAAATTTGTACTTCCTGATTTAAATAAGGAAGAAACTGAGGAATTCTTGGATATGTTACGAATTCATCAGGATTCATTTTCTAAAAACGATTTTGATCTTGGATGCTACGAGGGATACGAAGTTTCTATAGACACGGGAAATTCTCAACCAGTAAGTTCCAAGATGTATCGAGTTCCCTTTCACCAACGTGAATTATTAGATAAATACCTTGACGAAATGCAGAGAGTAGGGATAATCAAAGAGGGAAAATCTGGATGGCTCTCTCCATGTCTCATGATTAAGAGAAGGCCAACTGGATATCGAGTAGTCGTAGATTTAAGAGGCTTAAATTCTGTTGTTGAATCGGTAAGCGTGCCAATACCAACTGTGACGGAAAGCATGGCACACCTAAGTGGCGCTAAGTATTTTACACGTCTAGACTTTAAATTTGGATTTTATCAGCTTAAGTTAGCAGAATCAGCTAAAGCTAAAACATGTTTCTCAGCGAACTCTAAAACCTATTTCTTTAACCGGCTCCCAATGGGCCTTAAGACTACACCAGCTCACTTCCAGTTCTGCGCTCAGCAGATCTTTGCGGAGGTATTAGGAGCCTATTGTACCGTCTATCTTGACGATTGTCTTCTGAGCAGTCCAGATCTTAAAACCCACATCAGTCATGTGAATCGAGCGCTAGAACTAGTCGCTCGTTCCGGACTAAAACTCAGCATTGAAAAATGCGAATTCGCTCGAAAGAAGGTCAAATTCTTAGGTTTTGTGCTAGATGAGAACGGGATACAGCCGGATGGTGATAAAACGAAGGCTATGCAACTGTATCCTACACCTAAAACTCCAAAACAAGTTCGTTCTTTTCTTGGTATGGTAAATTTCTATAGGAGACACATATCTTCATTCGCAGAGATGTCACAGGTTTTGTCTAAACTCACAAGGAAAAACTGTAAATTCATATGGGGCACAGAAGAAGAAACAGCGTTTCAGCAACTAAAGCAGGCTATGGTAAAAGCTGCAACATTGAAGCACCCCGACTTCTCTAAACCCTTTTTTCTAGAGACGGACGCAAGCGGTGTAGCGGTCGGAGGCTGTTTGTCCCAGTACCATGGAGGAATAAACTATCCCCTAGCCTACACTTCCCGAACCCTCACTGAGGCGGAAAGGAAAGAAACAACTACAACTAGGGAAATTTTAGCAATTATCCATTGTATTGACTCATTTCGTTGCTATCTGCTAGGTAAGATGTTTTTCTTAACCAGCGATCATTTAGCAATTTGCTATCTTTATTGCGCCTCATCCCTTCCCCCAAAATTAGAAAGAATCTTACTCCAATTGCGAGAATACGAATTCATATTACGTCATAAATCGGGCCGACTTCTAGCGGTTTCCGATGCTCTTTCTCGTATAGAGATACCAGTCGCTGCGCTAGGCAGTCAGTTTCCTGACTGGACACGACAGCACCTAGCGGCAGAACAGAGAAACGACCCATACCTAAGCGACATCATAAAACGCCTTAAAGGTCAGTCCTTGGAGGATCTGATCGACGCTTCAAGTAAAAGAAATATATTTTACAAAGACTACGACGGAATTCTATATAGAATTCGACTAGCTGACCCTTCTAAAGGTCGGATGCATAACCTAGCACAGATGTGTATACCAAAATCTCTACGTAACTATTGTATCAGAGATTACCATTCAACACCAGCTGCCGGACATCGCGGATCTCAAAGAACTAGAGATTTAATAGAACTACATTGTTATTGGCCTAAGATGTTCGACGACATCGCTCATTACGTTAAGACTTGTCAAGTATGTCAAGCGTATGTTAGACCTACCAGGCCACTCAAAGCTAAGCTAAGGGCCTACCAACCTTTACAAAGACCAGGTTATTCTTGGAGCCTGGATCTCATCGGACCTTTGAACAGAAGCGTTCATAATAACGTATATATAATGACCCTAATCGATGATTTCAGTCGTTATGTAATTGCAGTGGGAATTCCCGATAAAAAGGCTGAAACTATAGCTAATAAATTGTTCTCTCATCTAATTGCTAGATATGGAGCACCAGTACAACTAAGGGGAGACAACGGATCGGAGATAAATAATGCTATTGTGGCAAGATTGGCAAATTTGTTCAATATTAAACAGATAAATTTCACTCCTAACACATCGTGGGTAGGAGGATCCGTAGAAGCAGCAAATAAAAGAATAGAGACAGTTTTGCGAAAAATCTCAGCTAGTTGTCCAGATAATTGGTGTGAATATCTCGAACTAGTGACGATAGCTCTGAATGCATGCCCTAATTCAACTACGTTAATTAGTTCACATTATCTACATCATGGGTCTGAATTCAGATTGCCGAGTGCACTAGCTTTCGAACCACCAAGAATCTGTTACGACAGCGACGATACTATAGTTCGTCTAGAGAGTAGACTTCAAGCAGCGTTTGAAGTTGCTCGAGCGCAAAATTGGAAAGCAGTTAAGAGACAGCAAAACTTTTATGATCGTACAGCACGCCCTTATCGCTATCTTGTTGACGATTACGTACTTTTACGCGACTTCTTACCAATTAAGCAGATTTCTCAGAAATTAATTAGAGCATGGACGGGTCCATTCAGAGTAATGGAATTCGTAAATGACGTTATCGTTCGTATTGTGCATTTCTTGGACCCACTTAAAGTTGTTCGCGCACATGTAAACAATTTAAGACCATGGTTCCTAAGAACGAATAACCAACCTATTCCTTTCAACGGACCTACGGATCTGGAACTTTCTGAACAACTTAATGGAACCTTAACGGAAGCTGAAATAAAACTACAAAAATATATAGCACAGTTGTTGGAGGACCCAACGGATCACTTATCGGAGATTCAACCACCAACATTTGCGCCTTCCGAAACTGACGATGCGGCTAGCAGTTCAGAAACAAGCCTAACTAAGAAACGCAAACGCGTCGAGCCAAAATCGGCCGCTCATCTACAAAATAAATATCGTAAAATTGATTACGAACTTAACAAACAAAGAATGTTTGGTTCCACACATGGTAATAATACCCGTAGTAGTAAATGGACACCGGAAATTAGGCTGCGTCGGCAGTTGGAAGAGGCAAACGTTGACGATGAGTAAAAGTTGTATATTCATCGGAGAACAAAGAAACTACAGCGTCTACGTGGAGAGCACACACGCGCTCTGCACGCGGGGACCCAAGCGAGGAGAAATGGAACTAGCTTTCCTGAAAATAAAGTACGGAAGCTACGCGCAGTCAGCGGCGCATTTTCATTTCTCGTAGTATTTGCAAATCGACAGTATAAAAACATATTTCATGGCATAAAACAAAAAAATAACTTATGTCTAATTTGTTTCAAGATGTAATGTAAGAATAAATTGTACACGGGAACCACGCAGTAGTTTTAAAAGAAAAAAAATTATTATTAGGAAATTCGAAAAAATTTACAAACATTAAAACAGAAAATACAGAAAATACATACATTTGCAACAACATATAATAAGCAAATTAAAAACAACAAACCACAAATTAAAACCATATATACAACCATATGTACAAACATAAAAACACAATACGTAAACATTTATATTGAAAATTTTAAAGGTAAAACAGAACATAATATAAACACATGTTGCAAACTTAAAATGAAAACAAGCAAACAAAATCAAATTCACAGCAGAATAATGAAAAAAAAAAGAATTTTTGGAAGAAATATAAGCATTAAATTTAACATATATACATACAGTCTAACAACGACAAAATATTCGAACGTATCAAAATTAAAACTGGACGTAGAAACAAAACATATTATTGAAATAAAAGCACAAGCATGAATGAAACAAAATTAACGGAAATAACATATAAGTGACATAAAATAGGATCACTAAACATTGAAAATAAAATACCTGAAAGAAAAAAAAAATTTTTTTAATAAATCATGATCACGAATTTAAGAAATTGGTTTATTATAAGGGCCAAATAATTAAAATAAAAAGTAAGAGAATGAAATTAAGAAATTAAAACTTTATTTTTGGCTTAAAGCCTTAACAGTTGTAAACTTAATACAAGCCAGTCATAATAATAGAAAATTTAATTTGGAAGATTTTTCAGAAATCTGTGATCATAAATGCATAAAATTAAGCAATGAGATTATTTACAATTTATGTACAAACGGCACTAGCCGCCCCCCAGAAAACGCATTCGGCCACACCGCTTTTAGCGGGGGGTCGAATACGGCGGTGGCAAAGACGGCCTTAGTCGTCGCCATCATCATCATCATCGTCACCATTATCGTCATCATGTTGCTCATCTTAAATAAAACAATAAATACAGCGGATTAATATTCCATCCATAAAAATAGCAAAATGCATGTGAAATTGACATGTATAAGGCTAACTAAAGTCATAAAATATTTCGCACAAGCGAAACATGAAGTATCTTTAATTTCTCTCACGTTCATAAGAACAATATGGAGGGAAATTACTGTGGTCTGTAGACGGGAGGAGTACGTCAAAGCAACGTAATGGTAGCTTGAACAGGTTCCTTCCCGACACTATTATTGTATTATAACTATAAGAAATTACTTCCAGTAAGGGTGATATTCTCTCCCCC